>JANIJG010000080.1:35852-91787 GCA_024611175.1 Megaceryle torquata | reverse complement strand
ACCCACGAGGATGTTGTGGGAGACAGCGTCAAAAACCTTGCTGAAGTCAAGGTGGACAACACCCACTGCTCTTCCTGAATCTACCTTTTCAGTCACACCACATAGAAGGCTATCAGATTAGTCAGACATGACTTCCCTTTAATAAATTCATGTTGGCTATGCTGTGCTAAATTTCATCCTCCCCTTTCTGGGAGTCCCTTATGCTACTCTGGCCCTTTTACATTGCATGAGCTGAGAAGTAGGCATTTCTTCCCATTTCTTGTGGTTCAAGCCTCGATGGTTGGAAAAACAAGTTTTAGAGAGCTGAAAAGGAGATCAAGCTCTGATGCTGCATTCCAGAGCTCTCATATCTCTGGAGAACATCTAGGAATACTGTCTCAACCCTGAATTTTAACAGTAGATTTTACTATGGCATCTATTTACATATACTTCTTTGATTTAGTGAATTATATGCTCCAACACACTTGTAGTACACGTCTAATTTCCACATGTATAAAAGACAAATGTGCATATAAATCAAATAACTGCAGGCACAACTGGCCAATTCTAGCCAATGACATACCCAGTTTCGATGACAGATGCATTTTTCCCACCTATCTATAATGGTGATGAAAGTCTATATTCAAGTGCTTGAAAAGAAAGAATGTTCACAGGTTGAATGAAAACCACTTTTGCATTACTATTTTACATACATTTTAACAAAAAGCAGTTATAAAAGGCCAAGACAGAGACAGTTTCTTGGAGCACCATTTCCACACCAATCAGAGTTTTACTTTTGCTGTTATTACAGTGGCATCATGAAAAAATCTTAAATGTGGATAGCAAAGATAACCTTTAAATACTGTCCATTCTCAACAACCATATGTTGCATTTTCATGCATGCTAAGAGCTTTTTGCTGGATGCCAGATTCCCATGTGCACCTGGTTATGCAACCAAAATATCCAGCCAGAAACATAAATAATGCAAAGTCTGAACTTCATTTAAGCCATATCATTGAACATTAGAAGTGTAAGTTCAGAATCTGCTTTGATGAACACTTAAATCATTTCTTGGGCAATGAAGACAGTTCTTATGATCCACAGCAGAAAGGAAGGAGGAGCTTGAAGAGTCCATGCAAGAACTTACTTTTGCAATTTTGTGGCTTAGGGACAGCAAGATTGTATGGGAGCTTGAGGGAATCCAGTCAGATGTATTATTGTTCCAGGTTTTCTTAATGCTTAGAGTGATTTGGTGGAGGGATTGTTTTGGGTTTGGGGTTTTTTTCCCTCTTTTTGAAAACTGTTTAGCTGTAACTTTTCTATAGGTGGTGTTCAGTTTCTGGACAGCCATATTGGGTAGCTGAGATTTGTGTTGCTCCTCAGCCTTCTTTCAAAAACTCTAACAGCCTATGCTAGCCCAAGCACACACTTTAGTGACAAATAAACCCACAGACCGCAACAGCAAAGGTATCTTTCTTACAAATTTTCTCTCTTGCTTTTGATTCTGATTCTTTGGTCCTGAAATGAAAATAGTATAAACATAGCATTGCTCTTTAGTGAAAGGCATCCAGCCTGGTGGGTATTTCTCCCAGGTCCTACTGAGGAAAAACTGGAGACTGACTGGCAACATACTGGGTCTAGATCTGGTGCACACTTAATAAGACCAGTGAATTGCATTCATTAATAGACAAAAAAACCCAACAAACTCAGCGTGGGACATAGATGGCAAGATACAACAGATCAAAACCATAAGCACTTACTTGAAGCAACAAGATCAGAGTCCTTTACCAAGTGAATGAAAACTGGTGAATCCAGCAGAAGCAATAATGCTTTCACTGCCAAGGGGATTTAAAGTGATGATTTCAAAATGCAAATGTAAGACATTCAGAAAGTCTGCCTGCTATTTCACTATAGACCATAAAGCCTTTGTGGAGTTGATTTTGTCTCAACATTGCTGGGCTAACTCAGTGTGGTTTCTGAACAGGCCTTTTGTAAGACAGAACATATCAGTTTGGGGAAAAAAAAAAAAAAAAAAGAAAAAGATTAAAACACAGCCAAATAATCTAGGATCAGGACAGAAGCCAAAGCTTTCAGGTTTATAAACCAAAAAAAAATGCTTTTTATGCACCTCATGCATTGTTTATTCTCATGGGTCAGTTGATGATGATAACATCCACATTAAAGATCTTTCTCTGACTTTATTAATGCATCCTGTACCCTTAACATAGCTGGTGTAGCCTGTCTCTAGAAGTTCACATAAAGCTTCATTAGTATTTATTTATTTGGAACAGCAATGTTCCACCTAACCTGTAATACTGCTATAGAACTTTATTTCTTCCACAGCCTCACCTTCCATTTATAATTTTAAGTCATGTTATTTAAAAATTTCACAATTTCATCAAATAGGCTCAATTAGTGGAATTATCTTCCTGTTTCTGTTCTTATCCTAATGTTTCATCTGAAATTTGCGCTTGTGACTGTGAGAATTCATAAAATAGGACTTGGACTATAAATAACAAAGAAAGTTTTGACTAATATGGATTGAATGCGCTCTTCTCACAATCTCTACATAACCTCCATAACATCAAGCCCCTGAGTGATTTTGTTGATTATGTATAGCATCCTGACATGCAAACTCACAATTTAGCCTGAAGACATTTACAATTAATTAATTAATCCCAACAGAAATTATCAAAACTCATTCACTAGGCATTGCACAGCCAGCAGCAAGCAAGAAGAGACTTTTTAACCATGGAGGAGAAGAACTCTTCAAGCAGAAATAAAGCCTGCTGTGGAAAACAAAATGTAAATCTTAGAACAAAGAAAGCTTCCTGTTAAAGCATGAATGCACAATGAGTTGCCCAAGGGTTGCATGAGGTCCTCTAAGACCTACTTTGATGCCCATCACGCTTCCCTCAAGGCCCTGTGAGTTATATCTGACCTCTGACATGGGTAACCACAACATCTCAACTTACCACAGCAACATCAACTTGAGACATAAGCAGAAGATGCATCAAAATACTGGGGAGATATCCCAGCCATTTAGCTTGTTTTTTCTCTCTTTAATGGACAAGAATTACATGTTCCTCTTACACAACACATAGAAATAGTAATGCCTTTCAGGAGCTGTTTGTTGAAAATCCTTAATATGGAGGTACCTTTTAAGAATTATACAAACCTTTACTAAATGCACAGAAGGTGTTTGCATAACACACACTCTCCAACCCAGCTACAGTGCAGCTCCAGCCACTTTGATACAAGCTGCGACTGATTACAAGTGATTGCACAAGTGTGACATTTCTTCTGGATGCTACGTGCTTGAGTACTCCCTTGCTTACAGTAAATTGGCAGGAGGAATAAGATACCAGTTAATGCTGAGCTGGGGAAGGGAGAAGGAGGAAATCCCATGGAAAATACAACTAAATATGGTTGCTTACAGCTGGCGAACGAGATTGGATATTAACTTTCACTCTGATGTTATACCACCTTCAGAAAGTAAGTGTAGCTACAATGCATAGCTCTACCACAGCGTTAGAGACAGCACCTCACTGCAGCCCCTATGATCCCTGTTATAAAAAACAGATGAAAAAGATTCATGTCATGCCTTCAATCCCATTGTGGATGGTTTGAGAGAGGAATGTTTGGAAATCACGGTGTTAGGAGATCTGAGTATGAGTGAAAATGAAAGAGTAAATTCAAGAAGAACCTTATATGCACAGTGCTGATGTGCAGTGCCTCAGCTGTGCTGGACCAGCTCAGTATAGTTTCTGAATAGGGCTAGCTGATAAATAGCTTTTTATAAAGCAAAACGTGTAAGTTAAACAAAATAATATTAGTCTAAGATCAGGACAAAAAAAAAACCAGCAATACAACATGAAATAGGAGATATCTCAAGGCAAAATTTCAATTTAGTTAATCAAAATATTTTGTTTTAAGGAAGTGAGTAAACCCACTAACAAGAAATTAGACTTCCCCCCCCCCCCCCCCCAATATAAAATACCTAAAGAAAATTAAAAAAAAAAAAAATGTTTCACTGTTTTCATGTTTTTAAAATTTAATCAAAATCCCCACCATTTTGTAAGGGGGGGGGAATCTGTTTTGACCGTCCCAACATTTGGTTAAAATCATGTTTTTCTGCAGAGAATTCTTCTGAAAAAAATTTCTTTCATCCAATCTGGTTTTCTTTGTTGTCTGACAAATCCATGGCAAGATTTTTTTACTATTATTTTTTTTCTTTCTGAGTTGTTTGTTTTTTTCTGTTTGTTTTTCTCCTTAAAGAAGCTCCTATTTTTGTTCACTGGTGAGACTGCAATGCATGACTCTGAGCCACCTCAAAGACCTGGGCATCTGTGCATTTGCAATATCACACAACCACAGAGGGGAAGGGGACATTAATAACAGGACCCAATCCAACACACATCCCTCCTTTTCCTCTGAAACCACTTGCACCACTGGCTGTTAACCTGCTTATTTTACTGTTGAAGGTCCGTCACAATTATATAAGGTCCATCTGAGAGTTTTTACTTAATCATGAGAGAACATGAATTCTATCTCTACAGAGAGATTTTTGTGTTTTCATCTCTAACAAGTTTTCTTCTGAAAACTTAACACAGAATTTCACCTGTGATCTCTTTACAGCAGAGACAATATTTCATTGATAGCTTCTTGAAAGCTTCCCTTTCACACATGCAGGAGCTATCATGATATAAACAATATTCAAGAATATTTGTACACAGGTTCTAACACACCAAATTCCACTACAGTTTAAATACTTAGCTAATAATTTCTGTTACATTCCCGGTAATGGATTGGAGAGGCTTCGCTTATAACTTTTACATTAACTTTTGTCTTCAGCTCTTGGACACTTTATTGAACTGATTAAAATAATAACTTCCTGGTTAAGTGACTTGTATACTATACAGATTTAAATTTTAAGTTAATTCCTGGTGGTTAAGACTTCCTCTGCATCTCACATGGCACTTTCCCAGTTGTCTAAATTACTTTTCAAGCAGTGTGTATATAATAAGGAATAAAGGAGTAGATGATTGGACAACTGAGCACAGCACAAGGGATAATTTGCTGAGTTTTGTTTATACTGGATGTTGAAAACCCATTGTAAAAATTAAAGGGAAGAGGTTTAACCCCTGAGCCTGCTGGGCATTTGCACATCCATGCTTCCTGCTCTGTTCGCTAACCAAACACAAACCAGTTATTCATTTGCATTTTTATTTCTTCTAAATATGTTTATGCTTAGGACAGAAGAATCTAAATACGTGTAAGATAAAAAAAATGCCTGAATGGCACAAATCTATCCACAGCAGCTCCTTAGAAATACATATGGATAACACAATAATGCAGTCTGCAAAATCCAGACCTTGGTTTGCAGGTGTCCATCACAACCAGGCATTAATTAGCATTAAGCAGACTTCACACTGAGCAGATGAGAAAGACACACTGCAGTTCCCAGTGCTGATATGAGGGGTACCTGCAAGAGACATCATCTTTTAAAATAAAGCCCGAGAGGGTTTTACTGTTCCAGCTCAATTCTGAACAGGGAAAGACTTTCATCTCCTCCGTTTTTGATGGGTACATCAGAGGTATCTGATGGGTGAAAAACATTGCCATGTTTTCTGAAACAGTGCTAAGCCACTGTCAGTGAATAAGGGTTAACACCATATGAAAAACAGTGCAGTTCAAAGGTCTGAAAATCCCCATCATTTCTCAAAGCTCCTTTTTTCCTCCATCATCATTTGCAATATTCCAGATGCTTCAAAATTGAGATTTGACTGTGTATAGGATTAAGAATAAATAGATAAATAAATAAAATAAAAGGCAGCAAAGAACACAGCCAAAAAAGCCTACCCTAAAAAAAAAACAACTGGTTGTGTTTCACTGGTGCTGGCACTGTGGAGCTTCTGTCCCCACACCCACTGCACAGCTAAGCTGTACCCAGACCCACTCCAGCAATTACCATCAACGCATCCCAGGTAGCATCTGACAACGCATCTTTGCTACAGATGTTATGACCAGAGATGTTATCCTCAATACAGAGGGAGGTCTGTTATTCCAAAGGAAGCAGTTAGGGCCAAAGTCTCACCGGGTAAAGCCCCCCCCAGGTATCTATATATCTGTAACTACATAAAGCAAAAAGGAACAATGACCCTTACGAACCTGCACTTGCACCAGAGGAGCAACACCAAGCCAACGAGTGTGCATTTTGAAAACCGAGTAACTACCTTTTTTGCACGTAGTCTCACAAAGAAAACATTGTTTCTTTTGTAGCCCCAAGAAAGGAAGTACTAAAAGATCATTCTTAAGTATCATAACAATTTTCACACAGCAGCTTCTGTGAAAAGGGGTTCCAGTCATTTAATCATATGAATGCAAGCAATCCCGCAATGAATCAATTATGTGATTTCCAAAAATTGAAACAAGAGGCACAATTCAGGACCAAGAAAGACTGCAATTTACCTCCCCAATCCAGTAGCTGGAGGCTTCAAAGAGAAAGTACAGCTGAGAAGAAAGCAAAACACAGTGGAACAAATTATCCACCTAAATGATGTAAAGGGTCTGGAATCTGGCCACAATTGCTAGATTTAGATTTCTTATAATATACAGGAAAGTGTAAAATCTGGTGTGACATGTTTGGTAAACTAAAGGCACAGAACTCCCTTCCCACCCTCAAAATATAGATGTCTTTACAGAGATTGTATGAGTCAGAGTAGGCAAAGGAAGAGAGTCAGAGGTCTGCTATTCCTATTCGACATGTCTCTAATTTACTTAAGACCATAACCAATCTAGGAAAGCCACAGATAGCTGCATAGGGCCATCAGGCCACCCCTGAATTTTAAGATATTCCCCTTATCTGTTGTAATCTGTTTTAAGTCCAGTCCTCTGTGTTTGAGTAAAATGCTTCTTTTGGAATGACATTCCCTTCCCCAAGACGAGAAACTATTACTACCCTTAGTAATTTCTTTTTTTTTCCCCTCAAGGCTAATGTCCTGTTACTCAGTGCTTTACCTCTAAGGTGAACTTAACTGGCTTCACTTCCAGTCTTCGGTTCTTTCTGCATCTCCCTTCACTAGATTAGAAACATATTACTTCAACCTTGCCCCGGAGGCACTTATACATGGCAACCAGGTCGCCTCACTTTTTGAAAAATTTAAGACTGAGCCCTTTAATTTACACAGTAAAGAACACTCTTTACAAATACAATTATACTTGTGAGCTTTTTTATTTTTTCAGGAAAAAAAAAAAAAATCTTCTTTGTCTTTGCTCTCTTCTCTCCATACTGGAACACGAGGAAGACCCCTTCCTTGCAGGCAAAGCAGCTCCAATTTTAACACGGGTTCTGCTGGAGGGAGTGGAAGCATTTCAGCTGCTATTTTGCACATCATTAGTGCTATCCTCCCGTATGACTGAAGTGATTGTCACACGGTGCTAATTCTTCAGTTTAAATTTTCAATCATAGCTTCAAAAAAGGGAACCAAAACAGTGCCAGCAGTTGATGAGCGGTGTTTAGTGAAGGCTGAAAGAGCAAGGAGTGTCTACAGTGCTTTGTGCAAATCTTCTGCAAGTAACTATCATCCTACCTTCCCATCAGCTCCCTTCTCATGCAGGTTTCCATATTTCCAGTACAAAGTCACAATTTCTATCTCATTTCTCCCCTTCCACCTTTCCCAACAATTCTTTTGTCCTGTCTCAAAGGCTA
This sequence comes from Megaceryle torquata, assembly GCA_024611175.1. NCBI lineage: Eukaryota > Metazoa > Chordata > Aves > Coraciiformes > Cerylidae > Megaceryle > Megaceryle torquata. The sequence goes on along the minus strand of JANIJG010000080.1, from coordinate 84,097 downwards.
TTTGCCTACATGTCAGTCACATTCAGTTCAAAAACTGTATTCAGATATGAAGAAAGGAAAGATGAGTTAATTGATTATGATAATAATTGGGTAAAGGAAGAATGAATGACTTGTTTGTAAAACTGGCTTTTTTTCTAAATTTAAAAGGCAGTGGTCAGAGCCAAGAGAGCTGTTCCTCTTTATGGGATGCATGCAAGCACTGAATGGCTCTTTCCTGTGCCTTTATTTTACTAAACTTGTCACACCAGATTTTACACTTCCTTCTAAATTATAAGTAAAAAGAACCCTTTGTTTGTCATTTTTCCACTTTGATGGATATGGATCCTAATCAAACAGTGCAGCCAAGTTTCCATCTCCTGCTCACAGCAGTCTCAGCTCCTGGAGACATGGAAATGCCCCAGGTAGTTCAGGGCACCTGGATTTCCCAAGCCTGATGGGTATCCCACCTTGCCCAGCTCTGTGCTGCTCATCTCCTTTCCCACTGCTATTGCTAAATCAGTCACCAATGCCTGGTGTAAGTGGACAGTTTAGTGATGAATGCAGGTCCGTCAGAGACCTCAGCCATATATCTGCAAACAGAAGACACCAGGTATTGGCTCCCTTCCTCCTCTCTACTCTGTATTTCAGAGAGGGTGCTATGCAAGGGTACATGCTTTTTCTTTTCCACAAACCACCTGTTATCTGTCAGCACTGCCTGTAACGTACAGAGCCTTTATTTGTATTACTTCACCCCTCTGGCATGTGCCTTCCTCTTCATGAGCACTTGATATCGTCACCGGTAATTGTGTGCTTGCGATGGCAGGGTGAGGAACATTGGTCACCAGCAGCACACTCCTTTTCCTACCTCAAGGCATGGAAAGCTGGTGGGTGGTTTAAACACCCAGGGAAGGAAATAATACTGTGAGCAGTTGCTTGGTCTAAGTTCCTGTCCTGAAGGCTTGCTCTATTATTCACAAAGCAGCAGCAAATAAATCAGGAAAATAGAGCAATAACCTCCCCACCTCAGTCAAACAAATGGAGAGACTCATTTTTCCCTTTAGTATAATTAGCATCCCCAATTTTATGGCTGAAGGGGGACAGGTATGTGCTGAATATCCTAAACAGTAACAGAATCAAAACAAATTGAGCATTGCAGCAAATTTGGCATAATGTAAATGAAGGACCGTAAGAGAAGGGACAGAAAAAGCAAGACAGCTTTAACCTCAATGCACACCCAAGATCTGCACAAGGTTTTCAGCTATAAAAATGCAGAGCACGACAGTTATCTGTGCACCGCATAGTACAGATGCCATAGGAACCTCTCCCAAGATGGTGCTTGCTCATGCAAACAGCCCTCATGTATATGCATTACCCACCTGCACGCACATGCATGCAATTTCTAGGTGTGGAGTGGCCCAGAGCAGCGGGTGACCTGCCCAGGCAAGGCTGCAGCCAAGCGGGCACTCCCAGCCCCTCTGCCAGCTGCTTGTCCCAGCGTGGCCCCTCTTGTGCCCAGCTTGGTGGGTGCACCCCAGCAGGGAGAGCCAGCACAAGCCCCAGCACATCCCTCTGATCTGCCCACATGGACGCCTGGCTCTGAGTCACCACCTCATCTCACTGCTCCCCAGTGCCGTGCAGGTCCCCTGGGTGCAGGGCAGCCACAGACCTCCTCAGTCCCAGAGCTGTGTCTGCCCTGAGGCTGGCTTTGCAAAGAGCGTCCCTAAGCTGCGGGGAAAGAGCAAAGTACCTGCAACTGCATTGGGTTTTGAGGGGCTTTGGCAGTCCTTGTGCCCAGGAAGGGACTAGTGACATCGCAGAGAAGGCTGCATGCATAGGGCGGGAGGATCAGGCAAGGGGTGATATCAGGACCAAGAAGTCTTGTCCCCTCCTGCATCACACCACAGCTGAGCACAGTCACCTTGTGACAGGAATGGCTGCAAACCACGAGGGGAGGCACTGCCTCTTTCTCCCTGCTTCAAGGGGCCATTTGGCAGCACTGCACTGTTGTGCTGGAGAACACCTTTACAAGAAGCATTTTTCAGTAGTACTGGATAAATTTTCTTATTCAACTCAAATCTCTCCACCCTGCAAGCAAAGCTCTTTGGAAACCATATCGGATTATGGGGTAGAAATATTTTTCTTTTCCCATTCCAATCTCTAAATTGGCTCTGATGGTTTTCTTCTGTTGCAATGTGGTAAAGTTTTGGTGATCTTTTAGACAGGCTCACACTATTCAGGTCCTCACAGATGTAAAAGTATAAAACCTATTTACTGGAAACTACTGTACAATTATTGAATAGAATATTTAAATAAATGTGATTTTACTGTAACTTCTCCCCTCAGGGACCTACAGGAAGATTCTTCAAGTAACTTTCATTTGTCATTGAAAATCTGTTGTTCAAATAATTTTGCAAAGTATTTCTCATACATTTTTGTTCCAGAATAATGGCAACTCTAACACACTAATAAATCTTAATGCAAGACAGTGTTTCCAACATAATTGTAATAGCTATAGGCTAGATTACAGGTGTCCTTTTAGACACTTGTTGTATTTACATCTTGCTGCATCAATTGTATGGCTATTGTAAACTTTATATTATGCAAGGTGTGTAATTACACAGCTCTTCAAACTCCCATCACAAGTGCACACCTGGCCTGCTTCTAACAAGCACATTCCTTCTCAAAATGACTACATAATTAGAAAATTCCACTTCTTGGACACAGCACTGCTCTTAGTGAACTTATATTTTACTGTGAAACGCGTTACCATTTCTCTTACAGGGTCACTAGACACGCTGTGAGCTGTTCATTGTTTTTAATCCTAACATGACCTTTATACTAAATACAAAAAACAACCTTGAGATTGAAAAGCATGGCATGATGTCATGAGCACAGAGAATGATTTCAATGAATCCAGCGCTGTTTGATCAGGGACCGGTCCTCCCAAGGTGCCGAGTCCTCATTTCCTGCAAGTCCCGAACTGTAGTCTATAGTGCCTGAAAACTAGCTGTCCCAATTAAAATTGGAAAATGAGGCATTTAAAATCTGCAGCTGCTTAGAGAACACTCAGAGTTTCTGACTTGAGGCTTTATCACACTTGTGCATCTTACATAGAAAAAGCTCCAAAACATTGTTTTTATACATTCACATGCATAAACACACACCACCCCCCCACTGACTGACAAAAATGCAGGCCGAGTAGATGCACAGTAATAATTTTCTCACTAATTCACTAAGCCATGATTGATTATAGATCTGTGTGAGCAAGATCTCTGCAGTGCCCCCTCACACCTTGAGCACACAGGGATATATGATGGTAAATATGTTAGTAAACATTCGCTGCTAACAACAGGGAACTCACCCCAGGTTCCTTATATGCTAGAGGGGAGAGGACTAGGAAACAGGAAAATTTTCAGGAAGGTTTCAGGATCAGGAATCGTTACAAGTGGCAGCTCTTTTCACACATACTGTTGAGGATAAAAGGGAAATAATTCTGAATCATTACAGAAGAAAAAGAGGGCCAGAGCCCAAACTCTCAGAAATCCTTTTATAGAAACAAACGTGTAGCTGCTTTCCCACAGCTCCTTCATCAGAATTTTAGATTCATCCTATGTGATCTGTAAAATAGCAGTTATCAGATTAAATCCCAGCTTCTCAGCTAAGCAACACAACCCCATGAAATCAGATGAATAAAGGGGACAGATTTATACCCAGATATTTTAATTCTTAAACAGTTAAAATAACAGTCAAAGAGATACTTGGTTACTTACACAAAGGGAAGGCTATAATTGTAACATCTTTGCTCTAAGGTGAATAATTAAGTAGATTCCACTGACAAAGGGATGAGAAGACTGTGCCTCGGGACATGTAGTCAGCAGAACTAAGCAACAGGTTACAGGGAAGGAAACAGGGCTATATTTAAACACAAACCTATTGACTAGATTATTTTCAATGCAGAAAAAAAATATTTCTACAAATGCTCATATACGTCTGAACAATCCTTGGGCAATTCAACAGAAGGAGACAGAATGAAAGGATTCAAGGTCACAGATATTATTGTTGCAACTTTGTATATCAGGATATCCTTTCACTCATCTATCCTCTTTTTCCTCCTTGACTCAATTTCTTCACAGCAAACAACAGTGGTAAAAATCAGGGGGGGAAAAAAAAAAGTTATCTTAGTCCTCATTCAATGAAACCCTTCAATAAAGCTCAATCCTAATCGTTAATACTTTTTGCAGAGTTGGTCCCATGTGTTTGAAACAGTAAGAACCACGCTACATATATGCATTCAAAACTATTTTTCTTTACTGTAACAGAGAATTTAAACCTTCATAAATATAATCATAAAGTGCAATTAGAAGTACAGAACTCCTGTATAGTTACTGGGTGATCCAACCAGAAGCCAGAACTTAAAGGAGCTGCCCAGGTCTGTAGCATTTAGCTAAGGTTGTAAATTATCCTTCAGTGGGGGCTTTTAGCACATGCTCCATTCTGTCGGTGCAGACAGACTCCTGAGGAGAGCACAACTGACCCCACCTTTCCCCAAAAAGAAGTGAAAAAAGTCTTCACGAATTCTTAGTATTTATCCCCTGACTAAGGTTGGGATTAACCCTTCTCCTCCCAACATACAGGGTGAGATTCCCTCCTGTACTCCTCCCTCCTCTACCTGCAGGCTTGGGTCACCCTGTGACAGCATCGTCGGGAGCCCATATGAGGCCATAGTGATGAACAGTAACTAAGCAGTGATAGACCACCGTGATGCAAAAGCTACCACCAAAAATCAGCCCCAGGTTCTTTGATGTCTTGGCAAATCCAGCTAACAGCGAGGCAGGTTTCCAGCTGCTAAAGCCTACACAGAGCTGCTGGAAATGGAGCACACTGAGCACTCTCTCTGGAAACCCAGGCATTCTACACTCAAAAGTAATTTTAGGCCAATATGATGTCTTTCTTGTCTTGTCATCTTCTCAACTGGAAGCGGGGGCAGGAGGTGGCTTTTTGGATCAGAGTCAGTAAACAGTCCTAATGAGGTCCGGATGGCAGATCAGGTCAGCACAGACACACAAACACCCTAGAGAAGCGGAGTAGGAAATATACTCAGAAGATCTAGACAGCATAGGATCCTGAGGACATAAAAGGCGGTAAATCAAGAGGAGGACAGGATTGGCCGGCCCAACTAGCTTTCCATCCAGCAGGACTATCATCTTAAAAGAATGATTTTTAAGCTTTTCTTTTCCATCTCCTATTAATTTGTTTGACATGACCTTATCAGGACTCTGCTAGTTATGTTCTGCTTTCCTTATGTAGTTGTTTTCAACAAAGTGAAACTGCGTATAGTTGTCTCCTTCTGTTATGCATTCATTTCTGCGGTGCTGAAACCTTAAAACAATTTGAAAGATATGACAACGGAGTTCCTCAGTACAGTGAGCATGTGGATTGATATGTTTTGATTTTTTTCTTTAGAGAACAAGACTTGTCAGTGCTCAACTAGAAAAGCTGCCAAATACATCATCATCTCTCATTCACTATGACCCAGGTGCTGTCAGCCCAAACTGACTGTTTTCAGTAAAAAGAAAAAAATCGTGTTGGGCGAGTTCAAAACGTATCCCAAGAGGTGCCAATTAGGAAGCATTTTAAGTGCAAATTCCAATGTTAATTTTCTGAGTTCATTTGCTCTGTGTCCGTCACTAAATCTCCAGTTTAAAATGCACTTTATAGACTAATGTACTACACAATCTGTTTCTTCCCTGCTGAACATAATCTTATAGTCACACGTAGGACTAACAAATGCATTTAAATATTTGATTCACTGCCATTAGCAAGAGAGGGAGAAGAAAAACTTAATGACGGATGATATGATACGCTGTGCACAGAATGCCTTCATGCTATTCACAGCACATTATTATCAACATACCTCTTCCCATCATGTGCATTTTTTAGGGAGCTAAAACAAACAATGCCACTGAAGGCAGAAAAGATTTGCTAGTAAGAGGGATTAAAGTCTGTGGATCATATAGATGCTGTTGAGTGATCAGTTTTGTTCAAATCTTATCTATTTTGATCCTGATTTTTCTGCAGTAAATATCTTTACACTGAAATGTGGGAGTTTACTACTTTAAAAGCAGCAGCAAAATGTATAAAACAACTAAAACCTGCTTTTATATATGTTTTATTCTCAAAACCAGTTACTTAGGTTTCTAATCTAACCACTGGAAATCCAAATGGAAGGGTTGACAATTTCCTTTTAAAATCCAGTCATATTTCAAAATATACTATTGCCAACCCAAGGCAAGGGTTAGTTGAGAACATGTTCATATCCCTTTATCTGCTAGAAATAATTTTTAAAAAGTCTTTCCAAGGGTAGTACTAGTACTTATCTTTTGCACATTTTGAATGCTTTTGTGCAATTTTCACTCACTGTTGTCGCCTGCCAGAAGAAGAACACAACCAAGAAACAGGCTGTACTCAAAGGGCTCAAAGCCACTGTTACCGTGAGGGGTACAGCACAGTCACTCCCTTGGCGAACCTGCTCAGTGGTCAGGAGAGCTGCTGCCTTTTATCATTTCCAGCTGCCCCTTTCAGCCTGGAGCTGCCACTGTCCCTGGTGTATGTCCCGGGCACGGAGCAGTGGAACTGAATTTATAAATGATCCCGAAAGTGGTGTTGATATTAGGAGCATGCAGCTTATCAGCAAGAACATCACCTGACCTCAAGATGCTCCCCCTTCTACATGGGTTTTGAAGCCAGAGTTTGAAAAGCTTTAAGTCAGTTGACTTGGGCTTCAATACATATTCCCTTATATGGCTTATTTTGGCCAAAATGCCACAAGAAGAACATAAGTTTTGATACGCGAGTTTTCTGGTATCTAACTCCAATCGGGCACCTCCAAAGATTTATATTTTATGGCAGTGAGATTATTCACATGCTTAAAAATAAGCACATGCATAAATGATTACAGTTTTCAAATTTGTTGATACTGAAAATGTTATGGTTGATTGTTTGTAGAAGGATCCAGAGGCTCCCTGCCCTCTACTCTTCAGTAATACAGGAACCAAGAGGGGGAACATCTTCCTTAAAAATTCAGCTCAGAAAACTCATAAACCAACTAAAAGAACCTGCCCTTCTACACTGCCATTTTATTGTGTAATTTTTCAACGTGCCCATGATTTTTAGAGTTTATCAATTTCCTTTACTTGTTTTGAGGGACAACACAGCGTTACAGGGACGGTGTAGTTCTTTGTTTCCAATTGATCTTCCTGATTTTTTAGATTAAAAGATGCCTAACCTGGTGACTGAACTTGTTGAGTGAATGCCATGCTGAGTCCCTGGGAACTGGAGCTGGCAGCGCCTGCTCTCTGCCAGGGTGCAACGTCGCCCACGGCATCTGTGCCACCCCTGAGCCAGAACAGCCCTGGGAAACAGATGAGCTACGACCAGGGCTCAGACGGAGAAGGAAACCAGCCAAAGGAATGAGAAACCTCCACACTACAAAATTAAAGTATACAATTATTGCCACAGTATAGATTGGACCAAACTTAAATTGTTTAATGTCTTGTGTCTTTGGATATCTCTGCTTGAATATATTGCTTCATTTTAGGAGCTAATACACTCAAATGACAGGTAAATTAATTCATTTTCCACCATTTGTGTGCACAATTTGCATGAGCACAATTTCCCAGCCAATGTAAGAGCGTTTGGTCAAACAACATTTGCAATTTGCTTCTATATTTAGGACACTTGCCTACAAAATCCCACATATATTTAACAAGGTCACTGGATTAATTTGGGTGAGTGGTATGCAATTTCTGCTACGTTGAGATACAAATGTGACGAATAAAGGCAGTCAGTTTCTCTTGTCTTAAAATATAAACGTGTAATACTGAGAAACAGCTTGTGTATTTAATTCCCACTGCAGTGTTTTGTCAGCTGTTTATTAGCAAATAGGGTCTTTTTCCATCTTTTGGAAAATGATATAGCAAGATCAAATTTGATCAAGAATTTGAATTTTAAAAGGCTAAAGAGCCCTGGAGGTTTCTCCCAATAGAAATACATGTATTTTTTTAAATTAATTTTCTACCTTTTCTTTTAAAGTAAAAAAAAAAAAAAAAAGAAAACAACAATAACAAGAAACAAAAAAACCCCACAACATCCCACAAATAGAAAGCAAAGATAATCAACCAAAAGAAGTAGCAAAGCATTATAAAGATAATTGGTTTGGTCTAAACATGTATCTTGTTTCTGATGGAAGACTGAAGTCTTACTGCATGCGAGGTCCTAAGTAGCAGTTCAATTTTAATAGTCCAAACATCCCAAATTTTCAGTTTCCTTGGATAAACTATTTATTGGTACATACTGTTCCTGTAGAAATCAGCACCCGCTTTTCATAACCATATTTACATTTTCGTTTCAGAGCGATAAGGGACTAAACAAGATGCAACACAAGAGAGAATCAAAGATATGTTATTATCAGGAAATACAACTTTTTGAGTCCCTTGAAACTCAGTTGAGTTCAGAATGCCTTTTTTTTTTTTAAAGCACTTTCCCTTCTAAAGATTAAATCCAAGGTTTAGAAGGGTCAAATCTTTTTCTTTTTTAAAGGCGGTAACTACTGACAGGAGCTGTAGTATTCAGAAGTCCTATTCAAAGGGTCTCCAGACGTACCCATTCTGCCTTGTCACTCTAGGCGGCTCAGAGCACACCACAAAATTCCAGAACTGAAACTTCACTGCTAAAAGACAGCTTTCTTCAGCACTGCTCAGTGAAGTAAGTTTAGAAAGAAAATGTGTGCTGAAAAATTAATTCAGCACAACCCCCAGCTTGGGGGGGGGTGAGTAACGAGCTGGTTCATAGAACACGTAATGCTCCCAAGCACCGAGCAATGGAGAAGTGTCCTGAATCCCAAGTGCTCAATCTCAGCGCTCTATCTCCGCCTGAGCTCTAGCCTGCAGAAACGGAATTCACTGCTCCATGGACAGGTTCCAGAAGCTGTTTCCGTATGCGGTGCATGCCAAAACTGGGCCTACTCGGCTGTTATTAAAATGTTGCTGTCAAGCTATTAAATGCTTGAAAAGCTGAGAATTAAAAGAAGCTTTATGCATGTACTCCCCACCGTGTTTCTAATCATGCCATTGATGTCTGAAGATGCAGTTCCCTTCAAAATTTAGTTACAGTTTGTGTTTATAAATCATTTCTTTTAAAGACTGCAAACCAAACAACCAATCTCATTCCTCATTCTAATCTGCAGTTTGAACAGGAATAAGATTGTGCTCAAAGATTGCAAAGCATTCTTCAAAGGCTCTGCTAAAAGCAGGTGGCTTTACGGGACTAGTCCTCCCAGAAATAGACTGTTTTAAAAGCTTCCATTCCTCCTGTTGGACCAGTTTGCACTAGGGAGTGAGACTGGGAGCCTGCAAGAAACTCCTCCTTCACCTGCATTGCCTCCAGTTCTGCATTGTTCCCTTAAATTCCCAGGATCAGTTTGGCCAGTTTACCATAATTCAGCTATCCAGCAGTACCTAAGCTATTGAAATGAATGACTGAAAGCACAGAACTTAACTATATCTCCAAATCTCTCTATGATCTAGCTTTTCATCTAAATGAAAAGATTTTTGACTGTCTTTTCATTTACATGTTCAATAACAGACCTTTCAAAGAATGCAAAAATTAAAGAATAAAATCAATGCCATTATTCTTTTTTTTTTTCCTATAGCTTTTCTGAATATAATTTAGGAGATCATTAAGGAGGGATTAAAGAACTGGAAAAACTTTGATTTAGAGGAATAAACTAATATCTCCCATTCCTGTCTAGAGCGCTTCATAATGGACAAAATATTCTCTATTTCTAATTACACATTAATTTTGTCCTGATATATTTCATATGTTATGTATGTAGAGGAAATCCTTCATTTGTAAATCCAAAATTTATTTCCCTATATTATTATGTGTACTTCTAGAGAGCCTTTAGGACTACCAGTTAATCCACACTTCACTGGGCTAGATGATATATAAACACAGGGGTAAAGAAACAGACTCTTGCCTCTAAAAAAACATACAAGTAAGACATTCCTTGTCACTGTGCATCAGTTCTTGTAAGGTAGAGACAGGTTATAACAGATGGGGCACAGGGAGGCAGTGGAGGGATGCCTGCCAAGAACTGCTATGGTCAGAGCAATGTGCTGGGGCCAAAAGTTACCAACAGACTTCTGAGCACAGCCACAGAATCTTTACCTAAGGAGAGTTGCAATAAAAAGAACTCAGAGCCTGGACAAGACGTAGTTAAGTACAAAAGGCCCCGTGACAGATCTGACACACGGGAATCAGACAATTTTGTCACAGCCTGTGATCTGCAGGGATCTGAACAGAGGTGGATAATGCCTTTCCCACAGCACAGGTGTCTGTAAGAGAGGGAGAGCTACAGACACATCTACAAAGAAACACATACAGGGTGGGCAACACAACAGCTGTGAGAGCAGAGATGCAAAAAACAAAAATCCAAAGATTTCAAGAAGAGGGACCTGGCTGATTATGTCAAAAGCATCAAACAAGCGAGGACAAGTGGGGCTACACCCGCAATGGTCTCTGCAAAGGGAGGTGAGCGCTGGTCAGAGTCAGCCCCATGTGGGATGGGTGCTCTGCTCACCCTCTGCTCTACCTCATGGGTGAAAGAAAAGCACCACAGATACAGTAGCCAAGCACACAAGGTGGAAGGGAAAAAAAAAAAATCCTGTAACTGACTGATCACTAATGGAATTTATTAATTTCTGGCTGCAGAAGAGCCAGCTAATTGGTGGTTAATGGTGTTTAAAAGATAAACAATCTAGACTGAACTGGACAGGCACACATAATCCTTCTATGCTGGTGCCATGCCTTCATTCTGGGGACACTTCAGCATTTCCAAAGAAAAGGGAATAATCCTAAGCATCCACCGCTTCCAGTGACACCAGCTGGGATGCAGGTCTCTGTTTCATTTAATCTGGACCAAATGACATAAAATATATCAAAACCTGCAGAGCTTCAGAAACACTGTGACATTCTTCATTGCCTGAGGTGTAAGAGGAGAGAAGTTTTAGGGAGACTTGTAAAAATACAGCATTATTTTTATTATTTTATTTTATTATTACTTTCATTACTGATAATTTAGATCAGAGAGAATCCCATTCAAGCACAGATTCTTTGACAAGGGTGAATTTTAAGCCTGTCCTTGTTTAATCCTTTCATGGGGAAGGAAGCATTGGTAGGATGCTAAGTACTCTGTTATTCTTTTGTAATTTCTGTGGGAGCATCCTTGAGAGGAAATCTCACGATGCCAAGGTAGACTTTATTTAATACTCCTCATTCACAACTATTTTGTTCAAGTGTTTGATACAAGATATAAAGGTTTTGATATCTAGAAAACCTTGCATTTAATACCCTCTTGACAGATCATTACACAAGTCTAATTGAATTTAGATCTTGAGATATGCCATTAAGAACTTGTTTGCATTTCACTAGAAATGAGAGGATCATCAGTTACCTTTACATAGAAAATGTGATGCATATTTTCATGCACATGAAACACAAATACCAAAATATTCAGGTATTTGTGTGCTTTATTTGCATATAGTTGCTACCTCTGTGCAGAAATGAAGTAATTACTGTAACAGGTAATTATGTGCTCACATGTAATTTGCACAAGAGGAGAAAAAGTCCTACAGTTTACTCATTCTGTAGATATTTAGGGCAACAAGGCAAAGAAAAAAGAGCTAGAAGAAAACCTGCATGTTTGCCTAAGATTTCTTTCTGACGCTTCTGCTGACAGTTTATTTGGGGAAGAAAAAAAATTAATCTCTGTTACTTTCTCATAAGCAATTTTCCCTTTTCCTGGAAAATTATCTGTTACTAGCTTCTAAATATCAAGAATAAACATATGTAAAAAGTCAAAACATTGATACTTGTCATTTAAGACCTTCTGTTACACATGAGTCAGACTCTTGAAAAAGCTCTCTATGGCAATTTCTGGTTAGTGAAAGAAAAAATTGTACACACAGAGGCTTGTACAATTGATTCAAATGGAAACAGTCTTTCTTACTCAAAAGGAAGTATTTCTTCCATTTATTCCAATCATCTAACAAAGAAAACTGTCACTGAAATGAAAATCAAAAACTTTAATTTCAAAAAGAAAACACTTTGGTATTCACCAGCTCCTTTCCTTATTTTGAAGGATAAATTGTCTGCCAAATCTGTATTAATGTATGAAAATTTTGTATTCCCTTCATATTTCAGTACTTAAACAATTTACTAAGGTAAAAAAAAAAAAAAAAATTAATTCAACTCCTTTTCCAAAGGTCCATCTGAGGCTAAGTGATTGCTGAAACATCTTGCCCCTGTGCTGGTCTCTAGTAGGTCACTAAAACTGCCTTCATTGCAGGAATTTCTAATCCATGGGATATCTGAAATTTGGATCCAGTGTACTGATGTTACAAAATACATCACAAGTCTTAGTTTTCATAAGCTTAACAAAGAGCTGCTTTGCTAGTCCTACAAGTCCTCCTTGAACTCCACCAAAACATGAATTAACTCCTGGGAAGTTAAGAAAATGCAGGTTTCTGGTATCTGGCCATGACGTGACTGAAATTGGCTCAATAGTAACAGGACAAACATAACCCCTGATATCCTTTCCTTCTCCAGCCTTCCTGCCTTGCTTGACACATGAAGTGAATTCCACTTTCTCAAGTTCTTCATATGTGGTAGGGGAAGTCCTCTTGTAACTCATTTTTCCCTCTAAACTCATTCAGTACTAGGATTAACCTTTTGTACTTAAAAAAAAAAAATATTGTGTTTATTTTTCTACTGTAACAGGTAGCACAATCCTAGTTTACCTTTGTTGTGAAAGCACCTTGCAATACACCCTGCCAAAGGAACACGTACAGCTAGCCAGGACAATTTGAATCAGTTCTCCTCGCTGTCTCAATGACAGTTGCAAAGATCTCACTGGAACAGCATCCTGATGTAAAATTGTGCTGAGAACTCAGGTGCACAACCAGTACATAAATAGAGAGAGGACTAATGTTTGGGTTTTTTTCCTCTAGCATTTTAGGCATCAACTTGGACTTTTCTATGTCCCTTCCATCCCGGGCTGTGGTTCCCAGTGCTGTAGCCAAGCACTGCTCCCACTGTGCTTTCCCAAGGGGACAGGACAGGGACCGCCCCACTCCCTATTCACAGTAACAACCCAGAGCAACACACTGCACCCCTGTACCAGAGTATGGGAACTAGTACTTCACTGCTTATGTTGAATTCCAGACATGCATATTCTCTAATTCCAAGGTTGGATAAAAATAAACAGCTCAGAGGAGTCTCCACTAGTGGCTTGACAGGACAGTCATCACATGGAGCTTTTCACACCCTCTTCCCTCTCCTTTTATTTTTGGTAGGAATAATATTCAAGCTCTACCACCATAGCCATTTCCTTACATCTTGGAAAACACATATCTTTTTTTTCCCTATTTATTTGACATTTTTCTCTGTTCATTTCCATGCTAATCAGATCATAAACCCAAGTTGGATGGAAATACTATGGCTTCTAAATTACTCCCCAGAGAAATATCACAAACATCGTCCTTTCCCAGATATGACTCTTTTGTGATCCAACTTTGCATAATACAGTTTAAAAATTTGTGTTTGTTCCCTTACTGATGTTTGTCTGCTTGTTTGTAACACTCTTTCTCAGCTTAAAGCACCACAAACAACAGTTTGTCACATAAATGTACTGAGAAGCAAAACTCCTAGCTGGGATTTTCACCACTGCCAGACCTGCTTTGGGACCTTCAGCATGTACTTAGCCAAGTGGTGTCTCGTACTGAGCTCTAGCAAGCAGAATGGAAGGTGCAGTCACAGCCTGCAGTCACTTCTGGGCTTAGATGAAATATTTGTCTGTGTTCAGTTTTTAGCTTCTTTTTTTTGATTGAGTTTAAAAACACAGAAATGAGAATTCTGTATGTTGACATAGTATGCATATGGGGTTTTTTAATAAATATACACACACACATACGTGTCCGGAGCCTCAGGTAGGAGAATTTTAAGCAAATGGATGTAAATGTGAAACAATGAGAGGGAGCTTTCACGAAGAAAGCTGTGAATCTGATGTCTAGGTCTTAAAATACTACACCCTGTTCTACAACGAAGTCCTCTTTCTTTCCAAATACCTGCTGTGGAGCCCCTTGCCATGTTGCTCCACAGTGGAGGTTTTCAAGCAATGGGTGGTCAGACAAGTTGCTGGAAATTTGCTCTCCTGAAGTACTTGAGAGCAAAAGGCACCTGGCAGCTTGCAGCCTGGAGACCAGGGAAGGAAACAGACCCTGTACCGACAGCACAAAGGACAAACTTAGAACCGTGTCCTGTCTGGGTTTTGATCAGAACACACAAATTTAAAAGCTTTTTCCTTTTGACACTTCCCCCATCAGTCTTTAGTTTGTTGCCACTCATGGCACTGACCTGTAAAGTCAAGGGTTGACCTTTTTTTTGAGTCCAAGTGAGAAAGCAGATGAGATACTGGGACAGAGGCAGACTTTTAGCCTCAGAGGCTGGCAAGGGAGGCAGAAGTGCTGCGCCTGAAATCTGTGTTGGGCCATTACCAAAACATCACTTGTTCCACAGCCATCCACAGACTGTCACATCGTTTCAGTACTAGAAATGAAGGGTGGTCTGACACGTAAGTCATTTAAAAAAAAATAATTAAAAAAAATTAAAATCAATATTCCTAAGCCTCAAAAGAAAAGAATGTATTTGAGAGTCAGATTTTTTTCAAGAAGAAAGTCAAGTCCAAACGCTAGTTAGGCCTGTCTGCAGATGTGAATTGTGCATGTAAAAATATACAGAGACTTTAAACGTGAAGTCAATGTTATAAAGAACTAGATGTAATTTTCCAAACAAAAATGCTACCTTAAACATTAAGCTAGATAGTTTACATGCTCAGAAGATATTCACACAGAGAGGAAAAAAACCCCAAACACATATATACATACATAAAATATAAAATACCACCATTCCACACCCAGAAAGGAAGGGCTGTAACTTTCAAGGAAGAAGGGATCATGCTTCAAAAGATCACCCTAACATGACAACCAAAGCTTCATATTGGTGCTAATGTTCTTAATTTACTCTCTCAATTGAAAGCTATCAGCATCAGAAAAATTAGGGTCTTTTGGAAACCCAGACAGTTTACAGATCCTAACACATGTATGTCTGATCATGGGAGGAGCAGAGGTTATCAATCAAATCATTGTCAAACTGACATGATACTTTTTCCTACCAAAAAATTTTTTTTTCTTAGCCTATAAGGAATTCAACAGACAGACCCTTCTATAGTCAGTGTGCGTTCTAAATTTACCCAAGCCCTCAGAACTACACCAGATGAATACACTAAAAGGGTCTTATTCCATTTGTGTTTTTCCACATGTATGTTTAAAGATGGTCTCTCAATGGCTCACCTGTGTCTCAGGCAATTAAATGATCTTAAAGTTCCTGTAAATTCTCCTCACACAAAAAAAAAACCCAAAACCAAAAAACATGCAGCAAAACACCAAAACCAACCGAAACCATCTTTCCAGACTGATGAAACCAAACCAACCACAAAATCCTGACCCTTTAGAATTCCTAAATTTCTCTCCTGTGCTTATTCCTGGAGCCTTTTCACAAAGAGGCTACAGCAAAAGGAAAGAAATAAAACAACTGGCGTCTAAGACATTTGCTTTTAACAGAGCTGTGGGTTCCTGTTTTCCTTCCAAAGTACAAACATGATGCCTCAAAGTCTGCAAAAGGCTAACACAAGTATTCTGCTTCAGATTATGACTGAATGTTAGTGACCTGCACAATGACAAAAATCATTGAGCCAGTCAAGGCAATTTGTGGTGAAAAATTACAGGGACGGAGCAGAAGCACACTTGGAGCACTGAAGAACCCCAGAGTCATCCTGCTCTCAAACCAGAATGGGCAAATCTTTCCCCAGCAGCCACATCAAATTTTCTGCAACCTCCACTAAGGAATTGAATATTTAAGCACCCTCACAAGACAAACATATCTGCATTTGAATCACCCTGCTTGGAAGATGGCAATGTTTGGAGTTCTTAACGAAGCCGCATCTGGCAAAGTTACAAAATTACATTTTAAAAAATCCACTTATTTTTCCACCATCAACGCTCCTTTATATGCACGATGACAAAACTGAATCCAGTTTAAAATGCACCTGTCAGCGCTGTCAGCCATCAGCAGTACCCTTTTGTTGGCTGGTTATGCTGGGAGGCTATTCCAGCATGTTTTCACTAAGAGGAGGAGGTGTCATCTGAATATGGCAAAACAAAACTGTGTGATTCACTCAGCAAAATCTGACTGACGTTACAGTTTGGAGTAAGACACACAGGCTGTGGGAGCCTGCAGACTCTCTGAGACCGAGACCAGCTTTTTGCTTGTACAGAACCCAGCTACCAGCACAGAGCTGATCCCACTGTAGCAAAATAGCAAGGTAATGAGAAGAGCCCTTAGCGAGCAGCAGTTCAGAGCCCTGTGAATCAGCACTTGCTCTGTGCATTGCTACAACAGTCAGAATTAACACCCAGCTTACACAGCAGAGGTGCCAAAACAATATTGCAGTTAGGAAGGGGTGGCAAATAAAGGAATACAGCATTTCTACAGAGAAAACAAGGGAGTATGTCACTCGTCTGGATGTGGCCAACAAAACTAAAGCTATTTAGATATTCACTTATTTTTCTCTTGCTTATAAAATTTTGCCACTGAATCCAGGCACTTTGTACTCCGTGGCACCTCCTGGAAGTTATAGCAGTTGAACTAATGAGATCTGTTGAGAGAGGAAATGATTTTTAGTCAAACAGTCAAATGTTTTCCCTACCATCTGCACAACCTTTTGTTAAAACACCTTCTATACTAAAACACCTGATTAAACAGATGGGGGGAGAAAAAAAGCCTTTGTGAAAGTTTTGGCATCTCATTTCCTCAATTAGATTCTTCCAATAAGTTTTCAGCAAAACCAGACTTAATGTTCCACATATTTTAAGTTATAATTTTTTTTTTTTTTTTGCCAAGAAGGGGTAAAAGGAAAGAATTCACAATGCCCTGAGGTATCTTTAGAGGTCTGAAAATACATTACTACAAATCATAGAATCTTTTGAGTTAGAAGAGACCCTAAAGATAATCTTGTTCCAACCCCCCTGCCATGGGCAGAGACACCTTACGCTGGACCAGGTTGCTCAGAACCCAGTCCAACATGATCTGGAATATTTCCAGGGATGAGGCATCCACAATATCTCTAGGCAACATGTTCCAGTGTCTCACCACCCTCAGAGCAAAGAGCTTCTTCATCACATCTAATCTAAATCTACCCTCTTTCCATTTAAAGCCATTACCCCTCATTCTATCACCACATGCCTTTGAAAACAGTCCTTCTCCAGCTTTCTTGTAGGTCCTCTTCAGACACTGGAAGACTGCTATAAAGTCTCCCCGGAGCCTTCTCTTCTCCAAGCTGAACAACCTCAACTCTCACAGCCTGTTTTCATAGGGGAGGTGCTCCAGCCCTCTGATCACCTTCATGGTCCTCCTCTGGACTCACTCCGATAGGTCCAAGTCCTTCTCACATTGGATGCCCCAATGGACACTCTATTCCAGGTGGAGTCTCACCGGAGCAGAGTAGAGTGGCAGAATCGCCTCCCTCAACCCACTGGTCACATTTCATTTGATGTAGGCCAGGATATGGTTGGCTTTCTGGACTGCAAACACGCATTGACAAGTCATGTAGAGCTTCTCAATGAACATCCCCAAGTGCTCCTCTCTCAGTGTTTCTCTCAATCTTCCACCCAGACTGTGTTTGTGCTTGAGATTGCCCTGACACATGTTCAGGACCCTGCACCTGGCCTTGTTGAACTTCATGAGGTTCACACAGGCCCAACTCTCAAGTCTGTCAAGATCCCTCCAGATGACATCCTTTCCCTCCAGCATGTCAACCACACCACACAGCTTGGTGTCATTGGCAACCTCTCCTCCACAGGCCACTTGCAATCAACAGCAGCAGTTCCTTGAGTTTGAAGCACACCAAGATAAATATGGCAAAAACAGACTGACATACAAGGGAAGTGTTGGACGTGCACCAGTACTTATCCCTAAAGGCCTGGGAAAGCACTTGGTGTTTTAAATGTTCAGTACAGAAGTAAATCACAGCTTGACAAAGGCAATGTCACAATACTGCTTTGCTGGGCCAACACTGAAAATGCAAATTAAAATACACAACCTCTTTATAGTCTGCATTAAATGCTCAAACTCAGGTAATCTACTCGTTCATAATGTTGCAAAGGAGCATTTGTTCACAGCTAAGCGCGTGACATTGAGTGCTGACAACTTGCTGTAATTGGGGTAAGGCGTATGCAGACTGAGCTCACGGGAAAAGAAACGCAACTAAATTCAGCTACACTCTTTCTCTTACCCCTTAAACAATCAGCACCTCTAAAAAAATATATATGTAAATGTCAATTGTTTGCTAAGAAATGGATTGCCAGCTAGCTTGGCACGACTCACGGTTGCTGTACCAGGATGGGCAGGCATGTCAGTCAGTATTGGCAAGTAAGGACTGACTGCCCCAGATGGCTGGCATCATTTAAACAAGATAGGACCCAGATGTCAGCAGAGCAGCAAGCAAATCAAAATCACAGCACTGAAATGCTTAATTTCTCCAAACAATTATGCTTTTAAAAAAACCAACAGGAGTGTAAAACCAGGAACCCCTGAATTCTTGTAGGTTGGAAAGGAAACCCCATGAGCAAGGGCAGCTTTGGGCACCTCACAGCCTCCTTCTCCTGGCTGCAGGATGCTCATTCCTCTTGGCCCCTTCCTCCCAGCACACTCCTTTATCTAGAGTGGTACATGGGGCCAATTAGGGGAGAAAAGCTTGGCAGATGCAAGACCCAAGTGCCAAAAGTCTGGATGCTTTTTTTCATCAGTGTTGCCAGCAGTGGCATCTGGTTGCATCGTTGGCTCCGTGCTCGGCACTCACGGGGGGGGTCCTGACTCTGGGCCTGGCCAACGCTCTGCTGAGCTGATGCAGGTCTGGTGGGTCAGTTTGTCTTTCTAAACAGCTATCAAAAATCTTCTCTCACTGCTAACCCTTTCATTCTCAAAGGGGAATAGGACAAAGACCAGATTGTCTCCAAACATACTTTCCATAGTCTTTACATGCTCTGCCTAGCGCCTGGCACAGCTAAAGCTGACTCTCAGCCTGCGTATGTTGAGGCAGGATAGCTTAGCATAAAGTTTCCCTAATTAAATTCATTCTGGCTTCAGGTTGGACAGGAATGTGAAGATTGTTGCATGTCAGGATGGAGACACCTTGCTAGCAGCCAGGACAGAGATAGGCACAGGGCTATGTTTTCAGTCACGTTCACCTCTGCCTACACATCCTACACAAGCTGGGTCTACAGCCAGGTGTTTGCATGGCTAACTATAAGCCTTATGTACGTTTACACATTCATTCATGCTTCCAGATTTTTGTATATTCACATAGTGCTACATGTTTTCTAAAAATTACCATTCCTGACTCTCAGGTATTTGCGATCTCACAGTTAAATTTAAAGAGACTTATTAACATTTCAGAACAAGACACCTTATTGAAAACAGCACACAATTGTAGAGAAAAAAGCCTTGAAATCTGCATTTTTTTCTTTCCTCCACCTCCAACACAGCATTTATCATAATATAAAGTCTGAATTGCTCCTCTTCATGACATGTTATAGTTCAATTATCAGTTATTGGGATCCACTCTGCCATGCAGACAGCAAAGCCAGCTATTCACATCGGTTCCTCTAGCTTTGAAATGTGTTTGCGTTATAAAAGCATGTTTTGACTTCTGTGGTTTGAAAGAAAAAAAAAAGTATCTATAGGAAATAAACGCTTCTGTACTACTATTATTTTTTTCCTGCAAAATTTTAAGATACTGCAGTATCAACAGTCTCTGTTGAACTGTCTACACTCTTAGGGCATCTTCAAAAGCAAATGTAAGGGATAATGCTTAAAGTGCAGTAAGGACAGAAGAGCTTATACTTTAGCCCACGTAGATTCATGTGTGGGAATGATTATCCTCAACTTTTCGTCTCTTTGATGCATTGTGTGAAAGATACCCACAAATCTTAACCAAAAGTTTCCTACATTAAAAGCACAGCCAAGCAGAGGAGCCTGGTCTTCTGGCTGTGGAGTTTTGCCTGAATATATCCCCCTGTGAATATGCTGCTTTGAATGATGTAACATGAAAGGATTGTCTGCATTGTGCAGAAATTTTCTGTTTCCCATTACTCAGACTTGTAAATGTATCTGTTTTACAGCTTCCTACGAAATGAACAAGTCTTAGCATCAGAAATATTCCTAACGCATTTTTAAGCAAAACAAAACCAGCTAGCCATTCCATGGTATTAAGTAATTCTTTTGTGTTTCTCAAAGGCTCACAGGCCTATATAACATTTGGACACATTTATACAATTTCTTTGATTCCCCACAAAGGTACAATTAGCTCTTTTCCCACTTTGACAAGAGCTTTTTCTTGCAAGCCCCATAAACCATGCTGCTGACAGCAGTACAGTAGTGGAGAGACACACACGTAAGTGCCTCAGATGTTGGAACAAGGAAGAAGTAACTCAGCATTTAGCACTTGGGATTCCTGAATAGCAAATAATCCCCACCACAGATGTGCTGTGGAAAAACTGCAATCTTTTTACATCGTCTACAAATTATAAAAGAGAGATAAATAAAATCTAATACAACAACAACAACAACAACAAAAAAAAAAACACCAAAAAAACCCAAACAAAACCCAAACAAACAAAAAAAGGCAAGAATAAAGGGATTGCACCAAGGTGTAACTTCATACTTTGACTCAGGTTTGATCTCCAAGCAGTAGCACTATTGCCTTCGGAAGAATTTGATCTGATTGAAAGATGACTGTAGCACTGCTACTCTGATTACAGCCCAGGAGCAGAAATAATATACATCAGATTTTACCAAAATCCATTAAAAATAAACAAATGTAAAAAATTAGCACAATCCTTTGTGTAAGTGCATGTTTACAACAGAAACTTTTGCTAGCTGAGGATGTCAACCAGAAGGTGGTGATTTTTACATGCCATTTTCACACTTACCAATGTACTACATGCACTTTTAACAGTAAGAAAGCTACAGCAGTCACAGAAACTGCCTTGTCTTGAACCTGACCTACTTCAAATACAGCTTTTAAAGAGGATAAAGAAGGAGTTACAGTGACAAATCTTCAAATTATTATAGACTAGGCAATTCTTCCTAAATGGTTGTCTTTGGGTCTTTCTGATGAAAGCAACAGGTTTCCAGAGAGCTCCAGTATCCTGCAGACCTCCTGCCTCCTTTCTTCCTCTCGAAGCTGTCAGGAACTGGCACAAAGACAAGATGGTGACAAAGATCTTCCCCAACAATGAGGTGTCCCTTAAGACACACACACTCGGGGCCCAGAATGCAAATGCAATGCAGCAATCTGGAAAAATCTAACCACAAGGCAGCGATTTCTACACTCGATAAAAGATTTCAACATCACGTTCACGTAAGTCAGGAAAGACAAATCTTTGCCCTCCTTGCCTTTGCAACAGATCTATATTGAAATCTCTAGATATGATGCCAGACTCCCTTTTATAAATCTGGGACTTCACTTGCAGCCTGCAGTACCTCACACGCGCCGGGCTACATTTCCTTTTTTATGCATAGGAAAGTGTGAAGACTGGACCCTTACCATCCTGTATGCTGTTAATCCCACCAAGGTTTATTCCCCTCAGCAAATGGGCAAAAGCTCCCTAGGTCCTTGATCAATGAAGCAGTACCTGCTCTTTCTTGCCTGGGAGAGACCAATCTCTTGGAGCAGTTCCTGATTTCTCCTGCGACAAGTTATCCTCTTGTTGTCCGTCAAATTTCTAATGAATTCTGGCAAATGGCTCCAGCTGCTTGTGATGGGACAAGAAGGGAAGCACAGTTTAAAGTGAAGTTTCACTGGAAAGCATGAGAGCTGTATTGTTGCCTCATCTCATCTCAATTAGAAGAAAATTCCCCTTCACTCACATGCTTCATAAGCAGAGGTAAAGTGCTTCTGTGTATAATACACCTTCCTAAACTTCATCAACCAAACAAGGAGAAGGGAGCCCTAAGCTCTGCAAAGCTGCCTCAGGGGTAGCCTACTGCCAGCCATTATCACCCATGCCACAAAAATCCTTCTCTCTGCAGAGACCTCAACATTGCACAGCTGAAGGGGAACAGTGAATAGCTGGTGACATTAGGGAGTGCTGGACTTGCACTCACCCCCATAAGCAGCAGAGCCTGGGAGTGGCTCCTAGGGAGCCTTAGTGTGAATACACCTCTCCCAGCATGCATCGTCCTGTGCAGAAGGATCATTCATTCTCCATACATGACTCACTGCAAGACCTACACTGAGCATCTGCTACCTTTGCCTGTAGATTGAGGAATACAGAGGCAGACTGTAACCCACCAAGAGGCCTTCCAGGGAAAAAGCTGAACATATGGGCTCTCAAAGCTACCAGGGTGGTCTGCCCCTACACCAGAAATTAAAAGCTGCACGTCTCCCAGCATAATCTCAGTTGTTTATAACCAGCAAAGCTATATCATATCATGGCAACAAGATTTAAATAAGCCTTGGTGACCTTTAAAACTCATTTTCTTAATATGTAATATTGGAAGAGTAAAGTAGAATTGCATAAAGCACCCAGAAGAGGAAAAGCATCTTGAGAAGCCAAGAACACCAGTGTTCTGACTATCAAAGATGGTCTGCAGCTTCTCCTGTCAATGCAGCTGAAAAGGATACACTCTGCTTAGTTTTTATGACCAAAGAGTCACAAAGCCTATAATGCATTTAGGTCTGAATGGCATCAAAACCAATGAAGGCCAAACACTAGAATAAAACAAAAAGATGTGTCATTTCTCCCATCACACCCTTGTTAATTAGAACACCATCTCTTCATTTTGTGTGTTGAATTTGATAACTTTTGTACTTTTCTACCATTTTTGCTTGTAGCTACTTTTCAGTAGCAGTGGTTTATCATGAAACATTGCTCACAACAGGGGTTGACAGCTGTTTGGAGCATGGTTTGATCTATGTTTTCTATGGCAGTTGCATTTTTATTTTAAATGGAAGCAGTAAGATAGTTATAACCGGAACATCCACAGTAAAAGGGGGTCACACTAAACATGCCAGACCTGTCTGGGCAGGTCTAATTTAAACACCAGCCTTTTAAGAACGGGACTGTCTTTGAATGAGATTTCTTTGTACTTCTGAAGACAGCACACACCCTTTTCCTGCTGCTTGATTAAACAGCACTTGCCCAATGAATAGATCTTGATCAGGAATAGAAAATGCATGGAGCTGTCCTGGGGAAAATCTGCTCAATCCTTTCCCAGACTCACCTGTGGGAAGACAAGTACAGCTATATTGAACACACAGACCTTTCAGATCACTACTCTCACATATGGACCTCTGCTCTGTCAAACCTCTGTGCCTTTAAAATATTTCTTTTATGCATTTCAATGTAATAAAGCCACTAATGGCAGCAGAAGCCTCTCACAGCAAAGCTGTACTTTTAGATTTGGCTTTGCCCTGTCTGCTTCTACTCTGGAAGCCAAGCACAAACTGAGACGCGTACTGTTTCAGGGGATATTGCTGCCTAAATTGCACCTTTGCAATCACAGCAGAAGTTTTGAAGTGCACATATCACTATTCTTGCAGAAGTGGAACCTCCCTCGCTAAAAATAACCTTGTCTCTGCTGCGTGAATAATCATCCTTCGTCTTGTTCCCACTCACCCATAAGAGCACAAGTGAAAGAGCAAGGCAGGCGAGTGCTAAGGAGGAGCTCATTTTCATATGCAAAGTGAATATTAAACCTTTACACTACTCTGTTTCCAGTTTGTTTTTTTTTCCCTATATCAGAAAACTCAGAAATACTGACTTTTACAGTGAAGTGCTTGCAAATGCGCTAAATTAATGTGCAGAAAACATAAACTCCATAGTAGAAGTATATTCTCATTAGATCTTGTGGCTAGGCCTTTTAAAATAACAAATCACAGAATCATAGAATGCTTTGAGTTGAAAGGGACCTTTCAAGGTCATCTGGTCCAACCCCCCCTGCAGTGAGCAGGGACATCTGCAACTAGGGCAGGTTGCTCAGAGCCCCATCCAACCTGACCTGGAATGTTTCCAGGGATGGGACAGAGACCACCTCTCTGGGCAGCCTGTTCTAAGGTCTCACCATCCTCGGTGTAAACAAGTTTTTCCTTCTGTCTAAGTCTACCCTACTTTAACTTAAAACCATCACCCCTTGACCTGTAGCAACGGGCCCTACTAAATGTCTGTCCCCATCTTTCTGATGGGTCCCCTTTAAGTACTGAAAGGCTGAAATGAGATCTCCCTGGAGTCTTCTCTTCTCCAGGCTGAAGAACCCCAACTCTCTCAGCCTCTCTTTGTAGGAAAGGTGTTCCAAATGATAACTGAAAGCTCAATTTGATCAAAAGCAAGAAAGTTTGCTGCCTGGGACACGTTATCTAGATTAACTCTGCTCTCTGATCCATTTTTCCTGAATTACTGTGGGCAAGTCATCTAGCTCCCACAGAAATCAGTGTGAGCTGGGATTCTATGTCAGGCATCTCAGCTCCCACTAATCTCAAGACTCATCTACTCCAACACATTTGAGATTTTCACACCTCTACTCCACTGCTATAAAACTGAATGAAGAGCATTTTTGTACTTCACAGTAATATGATGAAGATAAATATATCATAGGCTGTAAAACACCTGAGTGCAGCAGTTATGCATGTGCCTGTATGTACAATACATGGACAGCAGCTAGGTCAGGCTGGTCCCCAGCTCCAGGGTGACTCATTTCCAGGAGAAGATGCTTGCATTCATTTGGAAGGACAACAAGGCATGACTCAATGGATCAAAGCAATTTATCAGTACTGAAATCAGCACCTAATGTTAAATTCTGAACTCCTTTCTGCCAGTTCATTTACATACGAGAGCTTTACATGGCTAGTATTAGCTGAAACTAGACCCACTTGACAGGCAAAATAGTTAATTACATAATTATTAAATTTCTGCAGCTGGTCTGGTAAACATTTTACAAAATGGAAGGAATTTTTCCAACTGCTTTATTTTATTTGGTAGTGTATTTATATTCTCTATTTTTGGAAGGCCTAGAGAGGTAATTTTGGGAGGATGAGAGGCACTCTTCCACTTCTCTCTCCAGCCAAGCATTCAGCTCTCTTGGGGGATGGAGGACAGCAAAGCTGACCATGCTCTTAAGAGAAAGGATTTTAACTGGTCCTCAAAAATTTATGTCCTGGTATATAAGCATCTGCCCGCCTCTTTGGATGGCAAATAGGAATTGTTGTGCAAAAAGAATTCTTTACAGCACTTTATCCAGCTAGGCCCTTTTCTCCTGGTGCTTAGACAAACACTTTTCAGTTTATGTAAACAGTTGGTGGATGGTGGATCACATTTCCCCAGCTGCCACACCCAGCCAGCCTGAATCACCCAGAGAAACATAGTCAACTTTTATGCACTGAATTTTTACCAAAGTACACAAGAGTTGCTACGTTACCCCTTTCCTACCAGTAAACATTTTCATTCTGAAAGAATTTTTTCTATGTAACAATGCTTTGCATAATGCTTGTTAGAGCTTAGGCTGATTAAGAGGAGGAGTGGTGGTTGTAAAACAAAGCCAGATAAAAGCTCCAAGCGTACCTTTACTTCTGGACTTCATGTTGTTGTTCCTCTAAAGGAGCCAAGCTCCTACTACCAAGTACTGCAGGGACACCTGCTCTTCCTGCAAGCACCCTGCATGCCCGAAGTGCAGGACAGGAGGACAAAGCCAGACACTTGCACTGACAAATACAAAGTTCATTAAGAAACATTTGTCTGTATCCCATGAGGTCACCTACATGCACTTGCCAACTGCTGCTAGTTGGGCTTGCTTTTCTAGAAAGATCAATACAGGGTAAGGCCAACTAGATCAATTTTAATTACACCTCCACAGTGAAAAAATATGGAACAAAAAGCAGCCTTATGATCCTTCTCCACCCATGCTATTGCTGCCCTGCACTGCATGCCTCCTGACACTGCTGGTGGTAACATGCCTGGTGTTTGGCCACAGCTCTGTCCCATCTGCCTCCCTCCTCCAGGAGCCAAAAGACCCATCCCTCTCCCTTTTTTAAGCTAGAGGAAAACTCTCCCAAGGCTGACGGTCAGTGTTGCAGCCTCAGTGGTGCAAGGACACAAACACAGCAAGGCTTGTGAGGAGATGCAGATGTTCCATTTGGCCAGTAGTTACCCTGGGAAATCCAGAAACTGTTTCTATAGGAAACTCTTGTTTTCAGGCTCAAAGCAAAAACCAGGGGGAAGATGATTTGGGATGTTTCTTTTAGTATTATGATGCCTCAGAAAGCCTCAGTTCTAGTTACAATACTCACTCCTTAGCCTCTGGGCACTCAGACTGCCATACTAGTACTTTTAGCTACTGACAAGCAAATCCAGACTGAGACTAGATAACTGCTCCCAGAGATCACCATTCTCTGGCCTGGTTCCTCTGGACCTTTGCCCACACCCCATCCGTACCCTTAATCCTACCCCCAGCCCAACCTCTGCTTTGCAGCTGCTGTAGGAATTCAAAAGGACTCTGAAAAACAAAGCACTGAGGTCTGCATTCTCTATGGAAACCTGAATGTAAGCCCTGTTACGTCAGCAATTTACCTAAACTTTCCAACTATCACCTACAAAACACTCAAGAAGCCAAACCCAACTACTGATTTCGTTAATGAAATAGAGGGAAATTTGACCCGATAGAGTTATTCCTACTTACCAGCCATTAGAAATAAAGTGATGTATATGAATTCCTTTGTAAGGGTTTGATTTATTGCAGGTGAACAATACTATTGTTGAACCAGCTTACTTCATAGCTTAGTGGATATAATGAAATCTTTTCTGTTTGTTTAAACACTTTATAGAAATTCTTACACAGTTTCAAATAGTTGTGGTTAAACAGTTGTAAATACATATGCATTTCCAACTGTGTTACTATGTCTTTTCCATTGCTCTTCTCATGTTTTGTATGACCTTTCTGCATTATTTTTTTTTTAATGAAATATAATTATATGAATTTGTCTTAAGATGTCTCTGATTTTTGTGTTTCATTAATTTTATTTGTATATTACTAATACTGGTTTTGACGCTGTCACAGTGCTCATAGGCAATGCAGAGGATAAAATGTGTTATGTAGGTCATAAATCACTGCAATATGTATTTTTGTCTTTGTTAATAGTGCAAACCCTGGTCTTTCTATATGATTTCTAGGAGAGATCTTAGCACTATTATGCTTTGAAAGACTGATTTGCAGAAAACAAAACTTCTAAATCTCAATAAATGAAAAAAAAAAAAAAAAAAAGTGATTCAGTCATTATCTTGGTGTGAAGGACCACCCTCACTAAAAAGCTTAGATTTCAATTTCATAAAACAGCAGCCATGACAGAAATGTCCAGGAACAACATATCTTGGGAAGCAGAATCATGGTGAAACATCATGTACATTTTAAAGTCAGAAAGCCATGGCAAGATCCATGCTTTAGACATGCAACAAAACCCAAACAAACAAAAAACCAAACCAACCAACCAACCAAAAAAACCAATCAAACAAAAAATCCCACATCTCTGGGTAGTCCCTAACTACAAAGCTGGTGACAATCCATGTGTGGAATCACCTGGACTTCAGGGCATGCTTTGCAGCTTTTTGGGCAGCAGAAAGCTGACCTTCTCCAAAGGTCTTTCCTTGATGCAGACTGAGAAATCTGGGAAGAAATCAGGGGAAACAGTGAGGAAAGTCAGAGTGCACCAGAGGAAGAGGAGGCATGTATAGGGAGAAGGCAGCACAGGGTGGACAGTGGCCTGGCCAAGTGCACATGGCTGCTGGGTACCTCATGATGGAGGCTGCTGGTGTGGTGCACGCTACAGGAGTTGGCAGAGGCTGTAAATTAACTCATGTGATACATGAATCCCCAGGAAAAAAAAAAAAAAAGGAAAAAAAAAAAGAAAATATTGCACACACCCAGCTGAAAAATGTAAGTAAACAATAATTCCTGTCCTTTTTATATCTATTACTTCAAGCTCAAGCATGCTTTAATCCTTCATTTTATTTGATATCTTTTACCTTATCCAACACATATAAAGGGATATGTCGTCCTCCTTAGACTGCCTTCAACTTTCTATGAAACTAGCTGCAGGGAGTAGGCCAATATTTGTATAGCAGATAATACCCAAAAGGAGGTTCCCCTGTCTAGATAGGCAGAGAAAATTCTGATTTTAGGCCTTCAGTACAGAATAAACCATTGTATGCTTACAGACACGCAGCCCAGCTTCAGCCACGTATTTTATATTCCTTGCATGTGTCCCTTGTGCCTGAAAACTAAGGACTATATGTCAGAAGTCATTCACTTTTCAGATGTGACATGTCTAGAAACGCCCCCATCTTTGAACAAAAACAATCAGAGTATTGCGCTCTTGGAGAGCTTTCAGACCAGTATAAGAAATACAGGGTTATAAAGTCTCTTATACTTCACACAAGAATAGAGGGACTGACAGGGAACAGAAAAGAGGTAGAAAACAGGAAAACTAGTTAAACAAACAAGCCTGGAGAACTCGGTTCTGTGCCTGACTCCATCTCAGGTGCTTTGTTTGGCCTTTGGCAAGTTACTTATCTGTTCTGTCTTTGTTTCCTTAATGTTTTTAAGGAAAACTCACAGATGAAATGATGAGCTTGTAGAAGTTAGAGGCCAGCACTCAGTATAGTAAAAGTATCTTTGGGTTACAGTTTAGAAGAAAGAAAAGTGGAGAATGGAATGATGGGATTGACATTTATTGACTGAAGTTTCAGCTCTTGCTCCTAGCAGTTGGCATTGCTCCTTTATCAAAAGTCATTGAAAGAAACCTCTCTTGCTTTGCCTTTAAGGGCCTTATTTTATCTTCTCACCTGCTCTTCTATGAGTATGACTTCTAGTCTCATGAGCTTGCACAATAGTGCATAATCACAATCAAAGTGTGACACACTGCTGAACTGGCACCCCTGCCTCTCTAGACAGTTATCCCCATATTATGTCAACATGTCCCTAATTTTCTGCTTTTACTTCCTGCAGGCTGAGATAGATATGTGGACTGCATGTGTTTTAAATTAATATCCCCCTACTTACTATCTGAATATTATTCTTCTAGAGAACTTTGTGCTGCATTTCAAGGTTCATTACTGTTATATTTGTTATCAATAGAATTTATATATATTCAAAGAAAAGTTAACATGCTAGAAGTTGCACAATAGATGTTTCAAGTGATATATTTAAGTCTTTTAATAAATTCATACTTCATAAATATTTTCATGCCCTATAATTAATCCACAATATCTGGTTTCTTTCAACACAGTAGTATTTAAGTTGCTGAAATAGTCATAGTTCCTTACTTTTTGCTACCATCTTATAAAAACACAAATACTTGTATACATCAAAAAAAAAAAAAAACAAACAACAGTTGCCTGTGGAGTGGGAGACTGTAGACTTCAACCAGTCTACTTTAAGATTATAAAAAACCCCAGTGCAAATAATATTTTAAAAGTTACCATTTTAATGAAAGAAGCTATCTCTATGAATTAGTTTGTGTACACAGCTGAAAAACTATGTTGCCTCCTGAGCAGATACACTGGAGAAATAACTTTTAGGATTAAATATTTCTTCAAAGGGTCCAGTACTTGTTTGGTTTAATTCCAGGAGGTATTACTCTAACTTCTCAGCATCCTAAACCTGTGGTGAAGCAGAATTTCTAACACCTTTGCAGTGTTTCTGATGGGAGTATTGAAGGCTCATTTGAAGAAAAAAAAAAGAAAAAGTAATCATAAATAATTTTAAATTTACATTTTCTATGGAAAATTCACCTGGTGCAGGTACCTTCAAGATCGGAGGATTCAGTGCAATGATCCATGACAACCCTCGTGTCCAATGTGCAGATCTGACAAAAGAGATGCTGTCTTGTTACTAACTGCTCTAACTTTAAATGAAGCAAGTCTTGACACCACAGGAAAATATAGATTAGAGCTAAAGAACCATATTATCAGAAATAAGATGTAGCCAAAATCTCTTCCTCCACTTGAACTAAGCCTCCAAATCCAGTCTCTGACTTCCCAGCAATGTCTAACTCCTTGTTCTCCTATTTACACTGAGTAATGCAGCACAGATGGCAGTAAGTACCAGAAATGACAACGAAAAGCAGGAAAGTGACTTTTTGATGCTTGAAGCTCAAACGCTTACCAAAATTGGCTTGAGATGATCTAAACCCAAGGATTCCTGATGTATTTCAGAGAACATGGTTCTGGACATAGAAAGTAGGGGAGGGAGAAATATCTTTCTGAAGATAAGGAACCAACAACTACAAATTAAGTTTTAATACATGGAATAAGAAGACTCACAGTTGTCCAGACTGGTAGCACAACCTGCATTTTTAACTATATTCAGTGAAAAAAAAAAAACCCATACAATCTTTTACAAGTGTTAAGAGTGATTTATAAAGCCCTGGTGTGCAGGGAACCACCACGATATTTGCTTTACAGATGGGACCATTTTTTCATGACCTGCCCTGGAGCTGAGCACAGACCTCAAGGCCCTGGGGCACTGTTTGTGTTTTGATCAGCTCACTCACCTTTAAGAGCTTTTCCATACAGCTTCTTGCCCTCAGTACAGGTAAGATAAAGTTTTTTCTACACAGATTTCTGTAAGTATTACACTGACCTGGTGAAAAGTTTATTTGGTGGGATGGTCTATCATCCTATGTTTAAAAAGGACAAGGTATGAGCACAGGAACCTTCTTGTGTTCATCTCATCATCACAGAGAGCAAACAATGTTCTACAAGAGCATTTTCTGCTGTCTAATGATGTTTGTGTGTGTCTGAATATATTAAAAATCCCACTTCATACTGCTGCTGAATGACTTTTTTCTCCCTCCTTATTTGGATTAGTTCCAAAGACGGGATTATAACTGCTCTTTGCTAAGCAACAAATATTAACTATTGCTACTTCATCAAAATCCTGCATCAATGCATTTAACCCATTTATCAGCCAGGAAGATGATATTTTCATATTTGCTAGCCTGGAGCTTCACTAAAATTAAGATCAACTGAGTACAACAATTACCAATTTTCATTCTTGGATAACAGCTTGAAATTGCCTTCAGGAAAAAGGAGGGTCCTGTGCTTTGGATGAAAAAAAAAAAAAATTAGATATAAAATTAACTACTCTTTCTTCCTCGGGCTAAACATGTGGTTAAGCTCACTAAAATTATTCAACAACTTTACAGGTTGCATCCCTATTTGCTTTAGCTTTTAGGCTGATAAATGAGTATATGAAAAAAAGCTGTCCAGTATATTAAACTGCATTCTCAGCCTGCACTTTTACCTATCCTGTACTAAGTTACTTCCTGCAGCCAACTGAATCTGTACTGAGAGGGGGAAATTTGAAATGCCTCGGAAGAAATGCCTTCAACACTGCTGAGGCCAGTGTCACCTGCTGGATATAATTGAAGAAACAATAGCTTTAATTTACAGCATGATAAAGGGGGAAATATTATAATATCCATTGCTGAATGCTTGATGATCACAGCAATTAAAAGTTCTGATCACGTGAAATTACTAGCAAACTGAGAGGGTGGCAAACTCTCCTAACAAGCTTCTGTGCTGTTTCTTTCCATGAACCTGACACAAACATCAGCAAGATCTGGTGGCTCCATCCCTCAGCAAACTTCTGGCTGGGCATTTTCTTGATTCCTCAAGCAAACAGAACAAAGCTTTTATACACTCCTTTTAAGAGAGCTCCCAAAGGCAGAGAAAATTAGCTATATAAGCAGTCAAAATAGATTTTTATGCCAAAATAGAAGAATAAATATATAGAAATAATAGAATTGTCTCTCTCCCCACTTCCTTCTACCTATTTTTCTGTGGAAAAATAGATTGATTGGGATGCAAAATGAGGGTTATGTCACTGGAGAAAAACAAAACAAAACAAAAAACCCCACAACCCAACAACAACAACAAAAAAAAACACCAAACACTGTGGCGTTTGGTTGGTTGTTTTTTATTAATTTAATTTTCCTTTTGAATATTTTCCACTGAGCAAATACTTGCCATTTTTTTAGTAGATCCTGCCAACCACAGTGAAGCAAAGACATGGAACTCAGTACTGAAGTAATGTCATCTCTGGATTGCTTAAAGCTGTACAAAGATTAAAGCACCCCAGTTCTACCTTGCTCAATCTGCAAGATTGTAAACTCCTGCTTTAAGGCACGTGTGGTGCTGCATCATATGGGACTATGTATCCCAGGAGAAGGTCAAAGGGACTGATATCCTGTTGAGCAACATTTTCTATGACTGAGATAAATGTAGCATCAGATCAAAAGGGAGCAGGTTGAGTAAAGGATCAGCTTGCTATCAATTTGAAGACACAAGACAGACAAAGCAATTTCATCAAGAAAAATTAACCCACAAAGATAAGAGATAGATCATGAAATTGTTTCAAGATATGTTGATAAAGCTACTTCATCAAAGTAGTAAATTGCCTATAAAATTAAATCTCTTAGTGAAATTGGACAACTTTTTTTTTCTTTTTTTTTTTTCCAAGAAAACTTTTCCACAGCAAAATCTACTATTTGTGACTTCCAACCCAAGCTTCTACATTTTTTTCATTTTGTAATACATTTTCTTTCTGAGGCTCTTTTAATTGAGTATGAAACAGCTAAAATTGAAACAGTATCTTAAATATCTTAAATACCTTAATTGTGTCCAAAACCAAATTGTTTTCACGTCTTTTTTTAAACTAATAACATTTCACATTTTCCATTTTTTCCCCAACTGAAAAAACACACCACAACCCAAACAAACCAAGAATCACCACCTAATTTCATTGTCCTCCCCAGTCTTCCATGCTACACTAACACACAGACATTGCAAGCAGGCATGAGCATTGCTGTTTTACCTCCGTGCCCATGGAAGAGAGCAACATGCAGCAATGAAGAACCTAATAGGAAAGGAAAAAGCTTTCTCAGAGGTTGGGATGCACCATGTCAGAACTGCGTGAATCCATGCTCTGAGTTTTCAGCTTACTTGGTTGAAAAATGAACCACACTACATTTTGGAGAGGGGAGATGATGAAATTAAAATAGAATCCAAATTCTTTCTGATACTAAATTCTGGATACAGACAGCAACAAGGAGATGTCTAGATGTACAGACCTAACTGTTTATTTATCTTGGCAGCTACGCCCCAGCTAGTGCTCAATAGCAGAGAGCAGTTTCCTTCCCAACAATACGCCAAATGCACTTCTTGCTGATTAAGCTGCATGGGTGAGAATAATTCCACTGAGCTTGACTAGAAGAATGAGCGGCACCTTCGGGAAGGTTATTCATAAGGGGAGCTGTTAAGCTGTAGCCCAGCAGGGCTTTGCCCCCCCTGCTCCGCTTTATCGACAGTACAGGGCAGCAATTAGAGCCACCGTCAACAGCTGCTCCCGTACCATTGAGGAGCCACCATCCTGCTGGGGCTCTGAAACACGGTTCTCAGATTGCAATTAACACACCGCTAACAACTCCCTTCCAGATCAACAAGCTATGACTGCACTCAGAAAGAGACACTGGCCAGGTTGGTTTTCAGTCACCACGATAAGTTACAGCAGCCAAGACAATAGTGTACTTGGCAAAAACAATAGCGTACTTGGCAAGGAATTCCTTGGGAATCTCTGTTTAAGGACAAGGATGCCACCTTTGACTTCATGTGCCCCCACTAGTAATTTACTATTTGTCAATGACTATGTGACAATGTTAAGGGTTATATGGATAAATCTCTGGAAGTCGTTACACCCATTATGGTACACCTGACACAACGATAAGATGATCAGCTACTAAATAATCCATGATTCATTCCTTTGTCGCGGCAAAGTTGGCTTATTCTGCATATGTCATCGTTAAGAGGTCATATGCACCCATTAATCAATACCTTACTTAGGCCTCCCATCTCCAATTTTAGTAGAAATCGGTCAACTGAATGTTAATCTCCAGTGAGCACGTTAACCATGGGAGATCAGGGCATCACAACTCCATGCAGTCTACAAAAGAGAGCCTTTCCAGGACAGTGATTTCCCAGGAACTTTCAAACTTTTATTCTGTCCTGAAGTCGTTTGTGTCTGGAAACACAGACACACTCAAGCTTTTGTAGATTAATGTAAACAGTGTATGAAATTGAGCACAGCATTAGGATTCAGGCCCCTCTAGCTACCTGCAAATGCAGAGGAAGTTCGGGATTACTAGCACATAATTGTGGAGTTGGGGGAGCCAGCCCAACATATGACTTTTCCTTTGGTTCATATTTCCCTGCATATAGAAAGAGTGGGTGGATATGGCAAGACATACAGTATTTATATATCAGCTGATGTCACATCTGAATGCAATTCTAGATTTACTATTACAACTCTTCCTTCATCTAGGCAATAACTACCTGCCTGCTAAAAGGCATCAGATTCTTTTATTGTTAAAATGAAACCGGACCTGGTACCCCGGGGCAACTGATTTCAATCTCCAAGTTCATATGGTTTTTCTTGCTGACAAGACTGGTTTGAAGGAGAGCCAAAACACCAGCGGCGGTTGCCCTTGCTAAGAAGAACCTTGAAAGAAGTTATGATGATTGTTAATAGAGTACACACACACATGCACACAATTTTCTAC
The DNA here is from genome assembly GCA_024611175.1 of Megaceryle torquata. NCBI lineage: Eukaryota > Metazoa > Chordata > Aves > Coraciiformes > Cerylidae > Megaceryle > Megaceryle torquata. The sequence goes on along the minus strand of JANIJG010000080.1, from coordinate 49,278 downwards.
AATAAACCAGGGGATTATAACTGGTTCCCCCAATAGTGCACACGGGATTGAAGTGAGGAGGATACAGGAGGCAGTTTGTGTTCTATTATGGAGGAGATAAGAAATCTTGAGTTTGCAGGAAGTCCAAGTGCCTCCCAAGTGTTGCACTTCACTGCCAACTGGTTGCCCCTCAAATGCAGGACACACTGATTGATCATCTGAACATGAAAATACCATATTTTCCTGTGGTCTGGGGGCTCTTGCATACAAATGCAATGGCAACTTCAGGCATTTTGCTGCTATGTGGGTCATTGCCTGATCGGGCAAAATTCTTTTGACTATCAGGGTTAGAAAGCATGCAGGACAGTCACCAATTCTAAAGTGCCTGAAAAGCTGGAAATGGTGTTCAAGATCCCGTAGGAAATTTCAGAAGAGTGGTATTGCACTGTTGCTGTTCCTACAGCTGTGTCCGTACACTTGCGCTACGTTGCCATGTCATGTGCTATAACAACACAAACACCTGACTCTGCTGTACAGGGCATGATTATAAATTTTCCAGACAATAGATGTGATCCTGGAGAAGCATCTTGCTTAACTCATCTGCTCTGCTTTCCCTGCATTCAATGGAACTGTGTTCTCTATGGGTCTCTGCAGTTTTCGTAAAGAAACTCCACAGCATGCATACCTTAAATCAGGCTTATATTTGAGCACTGCTTTCTTTTAAAGGAGGATTACAGTTATTACATTTTTCTCTTACTATTCAATTATTGCATTTGCAGTACTTTCTAGGCAGAGGTTTAACATGGAAGGTTTGTCTGTTCAAAGTCATTGCTCTGAATAATTGCACCAAACAGTTCCAGTTTTTCTGGACCTGCTGCATTTTTCTACATTTTGCAAACACTTTAAAAAAAAAAAGAAAAAGAAATGAACAGCAATGACAGCTACTGAAACCCTTAGGCTGCTGGGCAGCTCAAGGAGCTCCTAGCCCATGGCACCTGCCAGGGGCCTATGCGTCTGTATTACTGTCTCTATCCGCCCAAAACCACTTCACCCAGTGTCCCCTTTTGCTGGGGCCAAGGACTCACACAGATGCACCTCCCTTGGCCAAAGCAGTCTCTATGCTTAGCTGAAAGCAATTTCAACCATTTTGGCTGCAGGATGAAACCACTCTTAGAGAAACTTAAGCTAAGATGCTTCCGTCGGTTTCCCCTCGCAGCTCATGCTCCGCTGGCGTGGGCGTGCGTGTGCAGACTAGCCCTCGGCCGGGCACGGGGGCTCTGCCCAAACTAGCACTAGGAGGCAGGGAGGCCAGCACGCTGCTCAGCGCTTGAGGCTCGCCCTGGCCCCGATCCAGCGCTGCAGCCCGCAGCAGTGTCAGGGCACTCGGCACGGGCAGAGAGGGAGCTGAGCTCCTCACCCAAGCACCCATCAGGGCAAGGGAAAACCCACAAGAACACTGTCACCATCAGGAATGGAACCACTGTGAACTGAGGTTCCAGTAGGGGTTTTTCCCATGTAAGCAAAACATTGCGATGGTCTTCCTGGCCAAACAGTCCCAAGAGCTCTCTGGTAACTTAATGAGAAGTTACTTCTCCCCAGTCAGCTAACTGGATAGAAGTCTTGGCGCAAAGGTAGCCACGTGCTCCATGGCAGACAAGCATATTCCTTGGAAGTCTCCATACCCATTTCCAGACCTCAGTGGAATAAATAATCTACTTATTTTTATTAATTTTTCCTTTACAATAAACTATAATTTTTCATGCTGAAGCTTGGATCTACGAGATCACATCACTTGAACAAGATAATAAATTAACTGCTTAGGAGTGAATGTTGTAAAAGAAGAGACCATATCAAAAGGCAGATCACCCTCACCCTATCTGGAGGAAAAAAACTGTGTGCGATCATTCCAAAGATACGGCTCTTGGTTCTTGATTTTAACTTGTAACTGAGTATATTTAGTTTCCCCAGCATTATTAAACCACTGCAAAATGGAAGTCTGACAATTTTTAGTAATGCACATAACAGACTGCATGTCACTTCGGGCTTCTCTTCTATTTTATTCTAGCATTTCCTAGGCAGAAAAAAATAAAAGCCTTGCAGAAATTCTCTGTGTAAGATCAGACCCCAGATGCGAGGCAGCATCCCTACCAACAGCAGGCAATATTAGAGGAGGGCAATAGTCACAAGTGTGCCCTGTATGTTACAGGGGTTTGCGTTTCTGTCTGACTAGGGTAAACATTTGGTTTGAATGTTGTTTCTTAAGCAGCCTTACATGAATAAATATAGCTCTTGTGCCTATTCTTACCACAATTCACACATCTTTTCATCCTGTTTTTTCATAAACAAGACAAAAAAAAAAAAGTAATTTTCTAGATTCAGAGATTTAATGCAGTTTATTCCAGCCCAGCACATGATTCTCTGATTAACTACATTTTCATAACAAACTCCCTAAGAGCTCTGGAATATCTGTCCCCTGAATCAGTGCAAAGCAGGGGTTTAATCCTCCTAGCTCACCACACAGACTCCTTTCACTGTGAGGACCTTGGAGGTTGAAATAGCTGCTAAACAATGTGAGATTCTGACAGAAAAGACAATTTCTGTTACCAGAGTATTTTGCATCTGTATATATGTAAATAGTCTGTTAATAGATAGCAACACACGGCTCTTAACTTAGCAACAGTATAAATATAGCAAGTTTTATTTGATCTGATCCAAGGTGGTTGATGAAGCCATTTGTTTACAAATGTATTTTTTAAATAAGATCATCCACAGTGCCCAGAGCATTGTCTGGGTTCTCCTTTATTACAGGTTGTAAAACTCCAAATAAAAATAGGAGGTGAGCCAATTGTCCTTTGGAGCTTTTCCTCTGCTACAACAGGGTTCTGGTCCCATCGATACGTACTCAAAACAAAGCAAAAAGAAGGAAAATAGCGAGTTTTCACAGTCAGGAATTTGCAGTTGTGCTCCTCCACACACAAAGATGACACAGCTTGCACATTTTTACTACTACAGTTCGCATAACTGAGGGTAAAGTGACAAGTAAGCAACCGTGAGGGTGCACTGCAGACATACATTTTGGATCAGTCTCACACTGTTACATCCACCTTCCTCTCAAGTACATTAAGATCACGGCAAATAAAATCATACTTTTATTATGTGGTGGCAACCCTAGATGGACTTAATGTCTCTCGCCCAAAGAGGATCATAAATAAGCAGCAAGTTTGTAATAGAACATTTCAAAAGGGGTACAAGAGCATGAGTGGATCTCAAGGCTTCTTTCTTGCAGCAACCAAAAACTACGTGGAATTGATTTACAGTTCTGACCAGTAAATTCATCTCATTTCACCGATCAATCACTTGCTGTGTTTGTGAGAGTCACACAGGATCAGGGTCTCCTGCCTCGATGCTGCGCTGGCCCCACATGCACAGTCATTCTTTCCACTAACAGTTGTCACTACCACACACACTCAGACACTGCCCCAGGGCACAGCATAACTACCTTACTTCTAACAGATGCAGCCAGAGCAGACACAGAACAACCTGTGTACCCCTCAATACAAATATAACAGTGGGTGGAACAAGAGGACGGAGAACTAGTCTGGACTGCACTGTCAGTCAGATAGTGGTATATATGCTTCTCAGAAGATTAGAATGAAGACGAAATACAACTATAGGATAGACAGACTTGCAAGAATAGCTTTCCTTCCCTGCCACGTGCAACTTTTTAATCAAAACATGGCTAAGAGCATATACATGCAGACAGCACAGGCACCCAGCTCACAGGCTCCATTACTGAAGCTATCATAATGCAGTTTGCAAGACAGGACTTTGCATGCATTGAAGACAGTTGTGCAAACAAATGACAGCATCGAGTGACTGCAGCTGGAGGGAACACAGTCACAGCAGCCTCAGACTGAGGAGTCTAGCTCTTTAGTTTTGCTGGTGTCTCAAGCAGGTTTGGCAACGCTGCTCTTCTCCCACTATCAGTGCCACTGTGGGTGCCTGAACTTCTCAACAAAGCTCCCTTCCATGGAGGGAGTACCCTTGGGGTACTCCAAGCTACCAACTTGCTCACAATTTGTGTATTATGATTCAAAAAATAAAAATAATTTTTAAAAAGATAATCAGAGAGTACTCTAAAAACTCCCTTGGAGTTTCTGTTTAGCAGCTATCATGAAGATTTTTCAGCCAAGAGTTTTTGTCATCCCTTCATCTTTAACTTTCCAATGTGGGAACGAATCAAACCAAAGTATTCTCATTTTTCTCCAAGGAGGAGATTGCGGCAGAAGTGGATTTGTGCTGCAGCACAGCTAGCTAATGGAGGAAGCTCTCCCAGACTTCAGTAGTGCATTTAGAAGAGAAAAATTTGCTCAAGCAAATCCACTCCTTTCTTTACATATCTCTCAGCATCTTTCTGTTTAAAATTTTCTCATTTCAAGCATGCAGGACAGGCTGTATGGTTGACATATCGTATATACTGCAGTTTTAGTCTAAGTGTTGTATGGTGCTCTGTAACTTCTAACTTGTTAAAGAGGTTTTCTTCTGAAATAGTTTATTTTTAAAGGAAAAAAAAAAAAAAAAAAGATAAATCCTCCTACTAGAACATTCCAAACGTCCTAACTTTCATGTTGCAAACAAACTTCTGTTCTTCACTCTAAGACCAAGCCATGGCTTCAGCCACTCTCATACCTACTGCTCCCCCCTTAGTTCACTTTTCTGAAGATGATGCTTCAGAGTAGAAGACATCTCAGAGGTATCTCTCCCCCATTTCAGCCTTACACTTTTCATAGGCAACACTGAAACAACTGTTTGTACCATGCCATGCTCTGCTCCTTCAGTGCTCTCTGTCCTTGGTGCAGTGACATTGACAGTTGTATTTCAGATGCCAATGGGGACAGATGTCCTCTTACAGCAAGACAAATTGGAAGTGGCATGTGGAGAATGATTGACACCACATGTAAGTTCTTATTCTGTCAAAGCTTTACAATGTTGTTAGTTGTCAAACCCAACCACCCTGCCATTGCTTTGCCACAATTCTACATGATGCCCAATGTCTACCAGGCTTTTCATCTGCTTGCAAAAAATTCACAAATTCCTTTCTCAGGGTTGTACATATACCTTCTACGTAGCCTAAAGTCATGCAGTCTTGTGAAAGTTCATTTGCTTTGTACAGGATGCGCAAGAATATTTTTACTTGCTAGACTTTAGAAAGGAAGTTCCCTTAAATTGAGGTGTTTGTGTTTTTTAAATTAAAAGCTTAGATCTAGGGCAAAAACTGCTCATGCACTACCAAATTCTGCATTTTATGGGCAAGAAGGTGTGGGGTGTGTAGGATTAAACAACAAAAAAATGCTATCTGACTTTAAACTCTCCCTTTGCAGAGTTCAGCAATTTCACTTCGAAGTTTAGCCAATACAGGAACTGTCAGACTACTTCAGCTGACAATCACAACAGTCTTGTATCCCAACAGCCACACAGCCCAACTCTGGCTACACACAGAAAGACATCTTGCAGTACTTAGCTACACAATCACTTCTCCACAATACAAAACAAAACCAACCCCCCCCCCCAAAAAAAAACCAAAACAAAACCAACCAAAAAACAAGCATAAAATCACCCCTCAGTTAAGAAAAGTTTTACTTCTGCCCTGGAGCAGAAAGATTTACACCCTTCCACAAAACCAACTGTTTTATTAGGAGGAGATTTACTTTTTTTGGTTAATTTTTAGTGTAACAAATTCAAACACATCATTCAGAGGACTATTGCAGAGATAATATTAAAGCATATTGGTAATCATCTGGCTTGTAAACATTTTCTTCATGCTCTTAACAAGGTTTGTTTTGGGTGCATTTAGCAGAGCCAGCTCCATCACTGCTGACTTCAGTCTTGTGAGCCCAGTAAGGCAAAACCAAACATCTTTTCCAGTAGTAAATATCTGCAGAGCCCGAAACTGCTGGGCGCCCAAATCACTGATGAACTGGCTAAACTTTCACGTGCCAGACTGTTGAAAAATGGTACAAAAACAAAAGACAGAAATGACACACATGTATTGGAACATCTTGTCAATGCACACTTTCCTGCTCGTTCATTTTTGTATCATGTTGTCAGGAAACTATTTCGACAGTTTTAAGCAAGAGAGTTTTAAACTATTCAGAGATTTGTCTAGCTCAATGAAAACATGGAATGTGGCTCTTAGATCTGAGAATCCACTCAGGCATTAAAATGCAGAACAACTGAAACCCACATATCCTTACTAGAGAAATCAGTAAGGCAAGTACAGTGGTAAAAGAGCAAGGATAGTTCAATGGAGATTTAGTTAATTTCTCAGACTACCTGAATGTTTACAGCTCCTGTCATGCTGATTGTGCTGGGGTGAACCTCCCTGTCCTCATTGAGGGTTCAGTTTCAAGGGTTTGATAGATGTTGAATTTCTAAGCATTTTCACAGCTATCGTGTCATACTGCAGAGCAAATCTTCAGAAAAGTAAGAAAGATTTTTTTTCTACCAAAATAAATGAAAGAAGATAGGCTACAAATGCTGTCTGCTCCAAAGCTCAGTGTCTTTCTTTTTTTATATTACAATTTCAAAAGCTGCTTTATGCTTTATTTGAACCCATGGTAACCCAACCAATGTAATTGTAACTTTTAATATTATTTAGTTATGATTAATATTATATAAAGGGAAATCAATAATAAAATGTCACCATGGAGATCTCCTGTATTGAGTTTTCTCCACTGGAATAAAAATGTTTATCTAACAGGCTGTCACTCAAAGGTGACTCCTCTGTACAATGGCATGAACTGACCTATGCCTGTTCCATGATTGCTGCACCATAAATGTTATGTAAACACCAAGGATGTCTTCATGCATGGATTAGGAGAAGGGTTGCACAAGTTTAAGGTGCTATGCTGCTTAGTTCAGGAGAACTCATCAAGACACAGGGCAAGCTGCATATGGTCCAGCCTTGCTGGTATCTGCTAAACTGTGAGTGATGGAGCATTTATCCACACCCCGCTCCCAGCTGAGCCCACCTTGCTTCCAGTGTGGCAGCAAAGAAAACCAAACAAACCTGGCACATCACACTAGGCAGGTTGGAGAGTGTGTTTCAACTAATGGAGCAATTCCTAAAGAATCACAGGGTATTTAGCAGAAGATGTTTCAAAGTTGAGCAGCATTTTCTGCCTTTGGAGAAGTCAATCACTTGGAACATATTAGCACAGTACTACACACTGACAAACCAGCTCGGGCGAGTAGGAACAGCTCAAATACAGTCCACATTTTTCCCTGCAGAAAGACCTGGCTGGACAGCAGCTGGGTCCAGTTAGTTCACCTCCACTCTGCCTTGTACCCGGTACAGGCAACACTGGGGGTTCCCTTTCCTGGCCACTGAAACACTCTGTTGCAAAGGTTCAGATACAATTTTTTTTTTTTTTTTTTTTTTAATTATAGTAATTCTATTAAGAGGGATCAGAAGAACAAAAATAACGAAGTGAACACAGAAGTCTTATCATTAGCAAAGGATTTCATCAGAAAAACATCTACAAGTCAGGGCAGGAACTACACCTTGCTTCACATTTGGAACGCAACTTGTGGCTCCTCAGTACTACCACAGTGCAAATATTTAGTTATTTACTGAAAGAGGAAAATAAATATGCTCTACAATTGTATAATCAGGACTCCAGAAGCTTGGACATGCCTGAATGAACACATTTTTGAATTTTAAGAAGCTTGAGTGAAGAAATTCAGCCTACCACAACTTCAATTATGTTAGTTTGTCCCCATGGGACCTCACTGCTCAGTGCAAGGGGCTGACTGTGCTTGTGGAACAGGAATCCTCTCCATATGTGGTACGCCCCAAGCCTTATTTACCACCTGTCATCAAGGAAAAAAACAAACAAACAAACAAAAAAAACCAAACAAAAAACCCCCTACAAAAATTGGCAAAACAGACTTCAACAAATTTCTCTTTACTACACCTTGGTAAGGTGAGCTGTTTTTTGGGTCTCTTGTAGGATTTTTATTGCTGTTGTTATTCTAGGGTCTTTTTAAAGCCTTTTTTTTTTTTTTTTTTTTTCCCCCTATAGTAGCTGGAATACAAAGAAAAAAGCTAAAATTCTCAAGTATTAGCTAATTCTTATGCCTTGCTGGAAATACCCAAAATCTAACTTACTGAGAGCATTCACTGTTCTTAAGGCATTTAATCTATCCAGTGAGTAATTCCCCAGGCTTCACTCAGGGCCGTGGCTACACAATAATTCCAAAATGAGAAGTCAAGGTCTCAAATGAGGGTATCAGAAACATACTTCTGGGTTAAACAAGAACTGCAGATACAGAAAATTGTTTCCTATGCTTCACACAATGTCATCAGAAACAGCAAATTACCTAGACCAAAAACCATGTGTCTTACAAGCATGTGTCCCTCATAGACAAATCAGGTATCACAAATTTAGCTATTAATAAAAGATGTAATTTATTATTTGCATTGAGCTGACTCTAAATATTGTGGGGCTTTACCAGTAACCTTTCATACGATATCCATTTGGTACAAATTTGGACCAAAGTATTTGGTACCACGACCTCTTCTAAAAATTACAAAGGCATCCTGTTACACAAGCTTTTCCGTGGGACCTTTCTGTACCTGAAGAGATGACTGAGTTTACCCATTTCAGGATCAAAAGATGTTGTACTAGTCAACGACAGAAGACTTAGCACCGCCTCACCCCATCCAGCTGCAGCAGTCTGAGCATTGACAGAATAATAACCAGAGGATTTTCATGATACCCAGAACTATGCAGAAGTGAAGATTTTTCATCTAGCTGGTTCATTCACGATGGCAAACAGGATTCAGTCAAAGATTTATTTCCCATAACCTGAAAGTTTACTATTCCCAACTCCTTTAGCTGCAGCCCCTCTAGGCTAATAGGACTTGCATTTCTAATTAGATGAGATTCTCCCAAATAAAAATTCTTCTAACTGGGCACTGAATACCAGTCACACAAACATCTGTATGTGGCTTATATCAGTTTTAAAGACTGTTGTTGTATACCTGATGTATTTAAACACTCCACCGTGATCAAGACTAAGGAGAAGAAAGGGGAAGACCTATTGCCATCAACAGCTCCAGGTGTCTAAATTCAGTGACACCAGAACAACAGTTGGCACAGAGAGTGGCTCTCCAGGAATGTAATTTTAGCACTTAACCTCAGTACCCGAGGGACAGGACACAAACAGCCCCATCTCCGAGGAAAATGCCCCAAGTTACTCAGCTTGTATGGGGCAGGGCAGGAAACCAACTCCCAGTTTCCCCACACTCCCAGTTAGCATCATCCTTGCTGGATGGGCCTTCCCTCAAACCGTCTGCAGGGAATGCTTTGCTTGCTGAGCAGAGAGAGATTTCAAGAACCACATTTCACTGCAGTGTTTTCTTTCCTCCTCCCCAACCCAGCGAACGATGCTGTCCCAGACTAAAGCAGAAACTTGCTGCAGGATTTATGGATTTATTTGGGCAGAAAAAGAATCCTCTCCTCCAACAAGGGTCAGGAGAGACGTTAAGGGTTCTCTTTTTGCTTTCCACTGTTTTGGTTTTTTTGTTTTGGTTTTTTTTTTTTTAGTTCTACTGTAACTGGGACTTTCCTTCAGTTTTAGAAGAGGGAGAATATGGTGATGGTTTCTGCTTTTAAAGACAAACCAAACCCAAGGAGAATTACAGAAGTTGCAGTTGCACTGTGATACATTGCATTAGTCAAAACCACAGAAAACTGGGGATGGGGATCCTTTTCCTTAGTATTTTCAGAAATATAAATTAGTACATGCAGAAGTCTCCCTGCAGTACCTGTCTGAGGTTGAAATCAGACAGTTTTCAATCCTTTCTTGCCTCTCCAAGTAGACACTCAAAGCCAAGATGCAAAGAACCCTTAATGACTCCAGCTACTGCAGCAAACGTGGAAGACTGGTAATTCTCTTTGCTCTCACTAGCAAGTACCACTGATAAACCTTTTCCTGCTGTCTATGCATTTTTCCTGGATCCTGACAGGTGAGCTACAGGAAATAACACCTGCAAGGAAGGAGAATCCTAAATAGCTCATTCCAGTATGTCAGGTCAGGATCCATCTTCTCTTGGCCTGTTGGAGAGCTTTGTGTTAAATTCCAGCCAAATGCAACATAACAAATTAACTTTTTTCACTATGCTGTCCTCCCTTTGTGGGAATTTTAACAATTTGCTGGTAAATCCAACTCTTAAGAGTTGTAGTGATGACTAACCACTAACAGACATGTAGTCACAGCTGCTCAGATATTTATTTCTTGTCTAAACCCAACTCTGAATAACTTAAGCACCTTAGTAGAAGAATAATAAATACAGTCCAAATATAGGCAACAATCCAACACAACCATCACAGCTCTCTCTTAAATCCCCCATCTTTCAACAGAGCTCACCGCAATGGCTCTTACTATTGTATAACAAGAATGCAACAGAAAAGCAGACTAGGAAAGATGGGCATAGTTACAATATTTACTGCTTTCACCTACTTTTTTTTTTTTTTTTTAGCTGAGCACATTCAGGTTTGTCACAGATTCTTTCCCCATACAAAACAATAACCTCCCTCTGCTTCAACAGACTCAGGCAGAGATAAACCAAACACGTACGAGTCTGCTGGACAGAATAGGGGAAAGGAATCTAACTTTACTGATGATTTGGGCTTAGGTTTTCATCTCACTTCGGAGAGGATGAGAACCCCAGCCATGGCTGTGTTACTCTGGTTAGGACATGCTGTCCAAGGTTTTCCAGGTGAGCCAGAGCCTGTCTAGCCAATGTGCTCCCTGTGAGCAGGCGGCCTTGGAGCCAAGTACTCACCCAAGGAACAGCCAGTACAGGCACCTGGGCTTCCTGTTCCCAAAGGAATGGCAAAGGGGTAAGAATAAAAGATATCAGCTGTTAAACAGCTTTGGTTTAATTGGCAGGGTGACTGCTTCATTAATGACAACCCCCAGCATTAAAAATAAATCTTGGTTGTGCATTCTGAGGATCCCGAGAATTACCCATAGGAAAATGAAAACAAAGAGGATATATTTTTAAGCTACATTTTGGAGCTACTTATAGGCTTTTTTCATATACTTATTTTGTTTTCTTCCTGCAACTACAACATAAACTCATTTGAATTAAAACTTTTTTTTTTTTTTTTAATAATCATGTGATTATAGCTTTACAAAGATGAAAATCTACAAACATCAATCTCCCAGTAAAAATCAAACAAGTTGACAGGTTACTGATTTTATCTCATATGGCACCAAGTTTATTTTGCTTAGGTTGAGTTTGCAAAGAATGAACTCAACAGGAGCTAAATTATTTTGTCTCAATAGCAACATATCTGTAGCAATTCAAGTGTCTATCACTGCTTTGACTTTTGCTTCACAAGGGTATGGATTCTAAAAATACAGAGCAGCATTTAAGTAATATTTGCAAACTTTGGGGATAAAAAAAAAAAGACTGCTATTTACCACTACACACACAGATATCTAAGCTGTACTTATTATACCTAACTTCTAAATGAAGTTGGAACTAAACTAAAAAAAAAATTTTTTTTTTTAGGGTTTTCCCCACTCTTCAATTTACTTTGATAGACAAAAATGAAGGTTCTTGACCTGGCCTCTGTGATAAAGGTTGGTTCTTTTCACTGAGACATGCAGTGAAGGTAAATCCTGATGTTGCAGTCCGTCAAATAAGTTTCTGTCTCCTCTAACCTATAATTGAGGTTGTAACAGATGGCTTTGCATTTTGCAAGACCAAAGGTTGTGCAACAGCAGCAGCTTTATTTAAAGGGAGAGATTTATCAGACCACAGTGTAAGGTAGGAGTTTGTGGAAGATGAAAAAGAATTTCTCATTTTGAAGAAGACTCAGTACAGCATTTAAAAGCTGATCTGCCTGTATCTACTCCATTCCTGTTAATGGTTTTAGTGGAAATAATAAAACACCCATGCATCCCTGAGTGATTAAGGACATCCATCTTCTACCGTAATATTGTCAACATCTCTGTTGCCAATGCCACAGACTTTATTGTCCTGAGGTCAGCTGGAAAGGCTGTACAACCACTCAAGGTGAGGGCTGCTCCGATAGTCTCAAAACTTAGCCAGGAGGAGGACCATTTTGCAGGTGATGCTTCTGGCTTGTTGTGAAGATTCTTTGCGCAGGACCACGAAAGCAGAAGCAGAATACTTGGAGGCAAGGCAACAGGAGAGAAGAGCTCCAGCGAACACTACTCAGTCAAGTACAAAACCCAGTCTTTGGGTCACAAAACTTCAAATCAATGACAACCTGTGTTTTCCAGAGGGATCTCAGCTGTCAGTAGGCTCAAGCCCAACTATATTGGGATCACACCCAACAATTTGTCTGGGGACAGCTTCCTGAACCGGTTACTTGCCAAGGTTTTGTTTGTTTGGTAACAGGGATGGGAAGAGTCCCTTATGGCCCTAAGAGAGGTTATTTCAGTGCTGCACCTGGGCACGTCTCAGAGCAGCTCCTCTGTATCGCTCACCCAGAGCGTTTCTCCCTGTTTTACATAGCTCCCTCCTTTTAAGCCTGTTAAGTGAGTCCAGCCCCCCAGGCAGAAGGGTGGTACCTTCCAACTTTTTGGCTTGCCATGGTCTGTTTATCAGATCTAATGAAGACATTTATGGGTTGATGGCCTGACAGATGCTCAGTTTTCTGACTGGATGAGGAAGTCAAACTGTTATATAAGAAGCCAATAAGTACCATTCATTCCTAAAGCAATAAAACACTGCTGTGTTTCCAAGTTAATTGGCACAACTGAGCCAGTTTGCTGGGGGTGTATTTAATCAAATTTAATCTTTAGTTAGGGGCTTCTGTAGCACCCTGCTCTATACTATCTGAGGATCTAGAACAGTAATGATTGCTATTACAATGCACTGTTTTTTGTAGATATATCCAGGATCAAAACATATTGCTAACACAGCAAAACATTCTTGGGAGACATTTATACTTTTCACCATTTGCATATGCTGTGGGGGTTAACACAGAGGTTGCCAGCAAGTGAAAGTTCAGAAGGTTGTTCCTTTCCTTTACCCAGAATACTTTGGTATTCTTAAAAATTATGAAAATCGTTGAAGATTTACCTATTAAAAATATTCATCCCCTAGTAAGGTTTTCTCAGCACTGGCTGTCCTAGATGTTTACTAGAGGCACCACTTTGCCATCCACCATACATTAAATTCAGGAGTGTTTTGTGCTGAAGTGCTAAGGCTTGATGAGGCACGTTTTATGGGTTCATTACAGTGTGCCTCTGGAGTATGGCAAGGCATGAGACCAAAGGCTATGTCCCATTGGCTGCCTGAGTCATTTATTAATGGCCCCATTAAACACTCCCTCAAGCTTTTGATTGCAGTTACCAGTTTTCTCATAACGGGACGCGCCACCCGAACACGACGCATCAT
>JANIJG010000080.1:0-28106 GCA_024611175.1 Megaceryle torquata | reverse complement strand
AAGGGATGGGAAAGTGGTGCGTTGGGGGGGGGGTGGGAGGGGTAGGGGGGGGGGGGGAGGTGGGGTGGGTGGGAGTGGTAGTCTATGAAGAACAGCCAAAAGTCAGCCTGAAGGAAATGTTTGAAGCAGAGATGGCCAAAACCAGGTTTTTTATTTGCAAAACAAAGCAAAGTTTGAGGGACAGATGACATGATTCTTTTCTTTATCAGCATAATTCAAGATTTTAATTTTTTTTCTTCTCTCCTTCAGGACAGTGTGTTCTGTTAAATGTTTTGTGTTTCACCAATGGATGGTTTTCTGGAGAATCTGGCAGGGAAATAACAAAGAATTTCTTGGTCACGTTCCATTTAAAGCAAGACACTTCTATAGAACAAAAGCTTACGATTCAGGACAGGAAAATTAAGCTGACTGAATGTTTCAGCAACTGAAGTTTCAAACTTTTAAAATTTCTTCTTCTAACTCATGGTGCAAGAAAGCTTACAGCAGTTGTTAAAAATATATATAATCATAAAATCAGAAGAACGGGGCTGGAAGGGATCTCAAACAATCTTCCACCTATTCTCTTTCTCATTCGAGACATGTTTACATTTTTCCTTAGCTGAAACTCAAAATCTATTACAAATACCCTCTTACTCATAAAAATGTTTTTATCCTGTCTAGCTTTATATTCAAGAAATTGCTTTTGGTGGATGAATGGGTATAGAGAACAAATTCTCTTCTTTTTGAAGGCTTATGGTGCCTTCCCTGCTATGTCTGCAAGCAAAACAATCCCAAGTTTAATTTTTTTTGTAAACTCGTTTTCCCAAATTTATCTTTTTTTTCCTTCCTTGCCAGACACTCTTCATCTGATTAATATCTTTCCCAAAGTACAGTGCCTAGATCTAGATATAGTCTTCCTAATAGTGCTTTACCAGTACCAAGAAGAGTGGAAGACTATCTCCGATCTCTTCTGCGTTGTTTAGTCCACTCACACTGGGTTTTTTTCTTTTAGTTAACAGTGTAACGTCAATTCGTGTTCAGCAGGTGCAGATACAGACACTGCATCCCTTTTTCAAAACTCCAGATGCAAGCAGGTTTTCCTGATGAGATCCCCTAAGAATAAGATTTGTACTTCAGAGAGCACAGTCTCCAAAAACTGAGCTGAAAATATCTTTTAGTAAACATAAAACTGTGCATCTACACTTTGAAGATCTTTTCCAAGTGTTCTGTAGAGATACACTGAAAGGTGTTTTTTTGGTTTGTGGGTTTGGTGGGGTTTTTTGTTTGGTTGGTTTTGGTTTGTTTTACATATATGTCATGGGTTTTTGTGTTTATTAATATTCTGTTCCTTATTGCTTGCTAGTTGCTCACTTCAACTTGAGTAAAACACATTGTTAGAGTGTTATTAAGTCATCAGTCACTGCTTGTTGATTTAAGTCTGCATTTGGGTCTCAAATGTAAAACACACAGGAATAGAAGTGGGATATGATTTTCTAGGTTAATTTTAAATGTTACAAACAATATCTTTGCTATTACAAAACAGTGATTTAAGCAACAAAACTAATTTTAGATCACCATCCATGTGCACATTTGCCTCTGAAAGCACACCTTAAATACTAGTCATCCTTCAATTTGGAGACTCAAAAAACTATTTCATCAGCAAATGGTTTTGTTAGGAGCACCACTGAGTAATTGCAGGGCCTTCAGGATGCTGTGCTGGGATACCCGTACCTTGTCACGCAACTTATTATCACACCTAGGTGGTCTTTGAGATGCACATCTCCAAAGCAAAACTTTCTACAACTATGGTCAACATTCACTCAAGATGTAAGATGAAGAAGACAGATGGTGAAGAGCGCAGAGTAAACAAGCATGTTTGTCAGCTGCATGGGGAGTTGTATACTACACTTACTATTTTGAAACCCTAGACAAAGGGTGTCCGGTGTACTACTGCACTGCCCATCCTATGTATCTCCAAAGCCTGGAGTTAAGTTTACACAAGAAAAAAATTACTTTGAAGGGTTACATAACAAATATTAGCAGCAAGAAGCAAGTGTTTTAAACATTTACTCTTTTCAGTTCTCCAAAACAGAAATTTTCATCAATGCAGATTCCTCAAGTTTAGAAAATGACACAGCCCTGCTTTGACACCTGTCCTCCCACACTACCAGTTACAGTACAGCACGCAAGGGACATTCCCATGTTCTGTTGCCAAATCCACCACTGCCAACATATCTACAAGCAAAAAAATTTCAAAATAAAACAGTGTATGACAGGTTGGTTCATTTACTTAGGAAACGTCAATTTTCCCATTTGACATACAGTTGAGGAATGATCCCACTTGCAAAGGGAAGGCAATTGCTCAACTGAGTATGCACTGTGGCAATTTTTGCCTAATTAACAGAATACATTTAGTCTTAACCTTCTTCTGATGAATTCAGTCACACCTGTTTATGTGAAATCAATTAAGAGAACTTAATCTTCTTAGACAGTTTCCAGCACTCCATCCACAGGTTCAGGCCTGCTTCTTGTATTGCGAAGTTTAAATTATATTAAAAAAGAAACAATTATCCTATAAACATGAAGGCCTAAATTATGCCTTAATAATTAAAACCAGTTACACTTTTAGTCTGCAGTCTTTTGGTGGCCAGACGCATATCAAACAGTGCTGTCCACTTTGACTCTGATGAGCCAAGGGGTGAACAGAATAACCCCAAAGCAAGGTCAGCATGAACATGTCTATGTGCCCGCCTCATGTAGCCGTGTGCCAGAACACACATTCCTGTGCCTGAATCTGCTGAGGACTTGTGGAGTGATGTAAGGGTAAAGTCTAGTAACGGGGTCATCCAAGGAAAGGAAGCCCAGACTGCCCCCACACAGCATCCAAAATCCCCCTTCTTACAGAAGAATTTTTGAGGAAAGAATTTTCCTTACTTTAAAGCATGTCCCCAAATTAGACATTGACAGCAAGTCAGATGAATCATACTTCAGAAGTGTCTGCATTTCTTCACTACGAACGGAGCCTCCATGAGAAGCTCGGGCTGGACATCTAGAGTTTGATGAGACAAATCCCACCATTAGTGGAACTATACAAACAGCACCGACATCTAGTGAAAGAACAAGGTTTATGAATCCCTGCTCACCTGTGAAGTCAGAAGCTAAAAAAAGAATAGTGCTACTAGTCTCCATTGGGCACAGTTTGTGGTTTATAGCATGAAGAGTCCTGGCAGTGCTTTATGCCAAAGTAGAATTTAAATCTCACATCTGTGTTTGTTTCTTGGATCTACTATGCTGGCAAGTGAGTCATCCTAAGAAACCTTAAATTACTTTTCTTCATACACCTAACATTATAAAAAGCATTGAATTAGGTCCAGAAACTGTTCACACTGAAGTGGAAGTATGGTCTTAGGACACTCACAAGACCATCTAGTGGGACATGCATGAAAGGTGCTTGGAGTATCCTGAAGGTTGTAGTGCCAAACCACTGTCTAACCTACAGAGCTGCACAACACTGCATTGAGGTGAAGCAAAACCAGTCAAATTGATAGCTTTAAGTGAGGAAACCCTGTCATTCAGTATGTGTCATGTGTGAAAACTGACCTACTCCACTTGGCCCCCCTTGGAAGCAGAGATTACACGCAGTGTAGATGAGGAGGTTCTCTTGCAATAGCAAACATGTTATCATTCGACTCAGGTGTTTTATGTTGTTTTTAAAAGGTGGATGAAAGAAAGCAGAAAGAAGGAAAACGCAAACAAACAAAACCCAAAACTAAACAAAACCAAACAAAAAAACCCAAACAAACAAAACAAAAAAACACCCCACAAAAACAAACAAAAAAAAATACACCAACACACAACACTTTTTTCCACAAAATCTCTAGAAAGGGAAAATATCCAGTAGCAGCTAAAATCTGTTTGAGATCAACTTTTGTTTTATAAACTTTGGTTTTCATTCTAATTGTTAGGGAGACACATAATAACTGGCTTTAACATAATTTTCTTTGGACTATCTCCCCAGAGCCACAATTAATGTAAATACCAGCGTCTTGTTAGCAATTTCCTTTCATCAGTAAATGCTGAAATGCAATGATCTGACCACAAATCACAAAGCAAATAAGCTTGCAGTGCTGTTCAAGCTACATTGTTATTATGCAGTTTGTACATGAGAGAATTGATAAGGGAGAGTTTTTGTGAACAGAATTCTTTGACTACTTGGAAGAGTTGCACTGCACGAGAAAGGAGTAACTCTCATACCTTTCCAAAAAATGAAGACAGAAGCTTCTATGGACAATTATACATATACTGTCTTGAAGGGGTAAAAGCAGAGTTAAGTCTCAGGGGGTCAAGAGAAACCTGGTATAGACATGGGATCAGAGACCATATTACACAGTCTCTCCTCTCTCTTCACAAACCTTATGGTATTTACTCCTCCTTGCTCTTGCATTTTCTTCACTTGCTTTTGAGGGGCCTCTAGTGATGGACAACATACACCCACAGCAGGAGAAGACTAGCAGGCCCTGTGTCTCATGTGTGCTAGGAGACTGATGCTGGAGGAAGAAGGACGTCCAGCGTGCACAAGTCTCTGTCTTTCTAGTTTTGCTACCACTATGCACTTCATGTTTTAGCATTCACTTGCTGGTACACAAAAATACAGGGATTTTAATGGCCTATTTTCACTTCATAACTGGATATATATTTAACAGCCAAGAACACGTATCTCCAGTCAAACAAAAGACTGAACATCCAAATAACTGAAGTAGACATCAGTCTCCCATCAGTCGAGATCACTCTGCCAAATTACCTCTTCTCTGACAGTCACAGAGAGAGAGATGCTACTAAAATATGCAACAACGGAAGATGCTTTCCAAGGGGAAAAAAAAAAAAAAATCAGCTGAAATATAACTGGAACACACACAGCAAAACAAAATCTAACTCAATGACCAGACTGCCATACTTGGTGTAACAGGACCATTCACTGCAATACGCACCAGGGACATGTTTCCAACACAGTCTTGCCTCCATACAACTGCAGCTAGCATCACTTTAAGTAGAAATCCTTGAGTTTAACTAAGCATTTTATAAAGGGAACAGTTCTATCCCTGTTCTTCCATGCTGCTCTATCAATTGGTCTTTCAGGATTGGCTACAAAGCCATCACTTACCAGTAAGGCTGAGCTGTCATTCTCCTGACAGGGCCTCAGGAGTCTGGCAAAGCTGTCAATAATACCTGTGAGGGAGAAGATAGAGGGATAATGAAATTAATCCCTTTGCCTTTCTAAGCAACCCAAGTAACATGCTTTCATATCTGAGCATCTTGCAGTTCAAAGTCTACCTCTCTTCAGGGTAAGCATGCAAAATAGGCACAATACCTTGTTTTTAGTGATAAGAAGTGTACATGCCAAGAGAAGAAATAATTTGCTTGTGGCCATGCAAGACATTGGGACATGAGGAAATGGGGCATGCAGTTGTATCATAGGCTACAGTTTTCTGCCAAATACTTTCTGGACTCTCTAACATTGATCTCTGCATGAGTTAATTTACTCTGCTGGTAGAAGGGTAATTTGCTTCCCATACCCCAAAGTACAGAGCTAGATTGTTCTGCCAAATAAGCTATTTACAACCAGTTCAGGTATCTCTGTGCTGCACTAACTGTCTGCAGCTAGACATGCATCACATCTTCTCAGGTCAGAGATTAGCACCTAATCCCTTTGCCACGTTTCCCTGTAGGAACTTCACAGTACTAAGGCTTTGCTCATCTCTACAACCAATGGTTTTGCAAGGCCTAAACTACTTTGCAAGGATTGCTAAACACGTTTGAACTTGTACATTTTCCCAGTCACATAGGGTTGGTCAGCCCCTCCCCCAGTCCCACTGCCTGTTGGCACGATGGCTGGAAAATAAGCCAAAATAAAAAACCCCCCAAAAAACCACTACCATCTTGGAAATCAATAGTGCCTCAAGAACTGATCAGATACATGTGGATGCAGACACACGAACATGAATTTATTATCCTTTGATATTCTGACACTCCCTTTCCCCTATCATTTTTCCTCTAGGATATTTCTATATTCTGACTCCAGATCTAATTTCTGCTCTGTGTTTTCATTATGCTTCTGGTATAAGAGCAGCACATCCCTTTCCATCTTGTTTTTGCCATCTAGCTAGAAATGCCTATAGATGATTCGCAAAGGCTTGCGACCTCGCTGCTGTACATTTCTCAATATTAAGCTCCTCCAGCTCCCTGTTGATCCAAATCACCCTGAATTTTGTTACTCTCCTTTGTGCTGCCCAATTCCCTGACCCTGTAGTTTATGGCTAGTCCAACCTTCGCATTTCCATCAGAAGCCACTTCTCAGCTAACATTAGATTCAAGCCTTTTGGAGCTGCTGATACAAGAGGAAACCCCTAAGAAATCCTGAAGGGTGGAACTGGGGATACTAACAGCACAGGAGCAATAAGCTTGTTCCCTAACAAGCACAATCAAAATGATGGATCTTGCCAAAAGTGTCGGTTGCCCAATTTTTTTTTCTTACCAAAGCTATAGGGTTTCCTTCACACCCTTTAATTACTTAAATCTTACTTAAGGAACATGGTTCAAACAAACAAACATAAAAAAAAAAGTTACAACAACGTAGCATGATCTTGACATACAAGATGTCAGAACCATTATAAACCCCTTTATTCCAGAATGATGTCTTTTGTGCTTAGAGGCATGCTTGCTATTCATAGATCCACTGCTCAGCTGTTCCAGTTTTTAGTTCTGCATAAATGCCCACTCATTATGTCCAGAGGGTTTTGCCTGTAGCTTTGTGTTTGTAGCCTTGAGGCAAATGTCTTGATGGCTTAGGGAACTCGTAGCGAATGACCAAATAACATCGGATTTTCCACAGCAACGAAGCCATTATGGGACAGCATTTCTATGTAACAGCACCCTTCAGTGTGCAATCATTATAACTAAGGATTTAACCAGGCTCCGGGGACATAACAAAATCACTTTGAAGCCAAAAATCCACAGTGAAATCTTAAGCATTAGATTTCTGAAATGCTTCTCAGAACTGCTTCAGTCAGGGAGCTTTGTCAGTTACAGTAAAACCAAGCAGAGAAGGAGTTTTATGCACATCTTAAGAATGAATCCAAGTATTCAGACCTATGCATGCAGAGCTGGGAGCGCAGCATGCATTTGTTGCACACACAATTTTTTCTAGCTGCATATGGAGCCATCATAAGCACACACTCAAGTCCTAGTTAACAGTCATAATTTTAAGCACAGAAAATTTAGCAACAGCTCAAATTCTAAGTACGTTGCTCACAATTTTGAGGAAAATCTGTAGTTAGGCTGTAGGAAATTACAACAAGCTTTTATAGTCCTCAAAGCCCAGGGAATCCAGAGCTTGAAACCTGGCCCATTTCAGCTGTGATATACTTCCCACTAAGGAACTGATCCGGTAGGGTTCCTGCTGAACTGAAAAGCTCTCCACAGATTGGGTTTACAACAGAGAAATTTTGCGACAAAAAGAATCAAGGATACAGCATAAGTGCTGGGTGAAAACAACCTTGTGCAAGTGTGGTAGGTTAACCTTGAACTGCAGCTGGCTGACCACCCACCCAGCCACTTGCTCACCCCTCCTCAACAGGAGAGAAAAGAAGATGAAAAAGCTCATGGGCCAAGATAAAAAAAAAACAACCCACAAACAGGGAGATCCCTTCCTTGCCCATTACTGGCATGTGCAAAATAAGCTAGTGTAACATATTGCCAATTAAAATAGATTTGGATGGTGAGAAACAAAGACAAAATTAAAACACTACCTCACCTCTCCTTCTTTCTAGTCTCACCCCCGCTCCTTCATTTCCGGCTCCTCTACCTCACCCCCCACCCCAAGCGGCAGGGAGGGCTCGGGGAACAGGGCTGCCTCCCTGCAGCACCTTCCCCTGCTCCAGCCTGAGTCCTCCATTGCCCACTGGGGATCTCTGCTCTGGCACCTCCAGCACCTCCTCAGGGATGGTAGAGCTGTTTCTCACCCTTTTTTCCCCTTACCCCCAGGCAGCATTTTGCCCTCACACCTGCTGTTTTGACAGGGATACCCCCAGGATCACTGGCCAGCTCAGCTGTGGCTGCTGTGAGGCCAATGAGGAACCAGCCAGAATCAGCCCCGGGCTGCCCCTTACCTCTCCTCACAGAAGCCCCTGCAGCCCCACCACCAGCACTAGGGCACAGACACTCCACGCAGCAAGTGAAATATAGACTTCAGGAAGTTATAAAGGAAGCCCAAGTCTCTCCAATGAAGGAATCTCTCAAACTGAAAGGGAAATTATAGCCAAAACCTATCAAAACTTGCTCCCCACTTCTTGCTGTGCAAGGCCCAGACTGCACCTACACATCTGTATATACATGCAGACCTGCAACAGGATAATCCCCCGGCACCCATCCTGACCGCCCTCAGTGCCAAGAGCTGGAAGAGGAGCTCATGTGGAAAGAGTGGCTTTTTTGATGGGGAGCGTGTGGAAATAATCATATGCGGAGCAATCTGTGCCAGGCGGCCCACATCCCATGTCCGCAGACCTCATGCAGGGCCATCGTTAATGAGCTCCTTGTCATGGCACATGAGAAACTCCACCGGTGCTTCGAGGAGAGGAGGCAGGACACCTGCCTCCTGCACATATGGCCACTTTCTCCCAACAAAGGCATAGAAAGAAATTGAGCCGAGGACAGATCGTGGAGTGGTGGAGTTCAGAAAGCACAGTGCCCCAGTTCCACCATTACTGGGAGAGCAAGAACAAGGCACAAGCTTCCAGCTGCTTCCTTCTCCCCCATAACACAACACACCCCAAGAAAGCCAGCATTTTACACAGCACACATCTCTGAGGATGAGAAGCTGTACTTGGGTAAATCTGCAGCAATGCTAAGGGTTGGATAAGGGCTGCATTGATGAGGCAGGAAGTTGAAGCATGGATCAGAAATGCGTGACTGCATGGGAAAAATCAGAGGTGTACTGAGACAAGTGACCCTCTTGTATAATAAGGTGATGTGGTCAGGCAGTGGAATGTGATGGAAAAGTGGCTCCCAGCCACATCCCTCCCCAGTTTGTAACCCCTGCACACAAGGGCCATCGTATTTTGACATGACTCAGAACAGCTAACTACAGAGCAGAGATTAATCTGACTGCGCATCTCGCCCCAGATACAGCAAGATTTTTGCATCTTCAAGAAGGCTGTATTAATAGCAGTAGCCAGCAACATCACTGTCACAACAGGTTAGTGCTGCCATAAGTAGTAACAGGAAGAATAACCTCTATGCTACAGAGTCTTACAAAATGGTTCAACCCAGCAGCATCGCTAGGCAGCGATTTAGCCCAGCAGTGACTCACCATAAATGCTCACATGTTTCTCAGACTAGAAAACACTGCAGAAGTCTCCCCTTGGCGAGTCGTGCAACAGCCCCACTGTGGACAGACTTCAGTCCACACAGCCTAGAACAGCAGTTGTGCATTTTATCCTCAGCTTCTTCCCTTCCCCAGGGATGTAATTTCCTACCTGCCTAGTGGCTCTGAATTTTAACCCTAATGGAAGGAAGAGTCTGGGCCTCAAGGTTTTTTTACATATTTTTTTGAGAAGGAGGTACATTCTTAAGCACCTTTCCCTTGTACTGTAAAGGTCAGCTAACATATGCCAGAGGGAACACTCTCACAATGACTTGAAACAAATAAAATAAAAAATTAAAAGGAGAGATACATAAAAAGAAAGTTTTGTTATTTCCGTTTCCATTATTTGCCCAGTTCAGGCTTCATAGATTTTCAAGTTTCTTCCTCAGACACAAGAAACTTCTTTCCTTCAAACTCCTCTTTTGGACAAGCTGGGAACCAGAACTTTTGTTGTCTACAAAGTATTTGGGACACAGTCCCAAAGTCACCTGTATATGACAGTCTTTCAAGCCTCAGAAGTAAGTACATGACACAAGAGTCAACTAAAGAGATTTTCAGCAGCCAGACATCAAATCACCAGTTCCAGGAATCAGCTCTCACACCCAACAGCAGCACAGACTGGTTTGCTCGACTCGTTATTGTAATGTGGCTCATTAAACTCCCAAAAGAGGACATTCCACAACATCCCAGTTTCAGCGCATCATGTAATAACCATTTCCACTTTTCTGAGTGGAAGGTGTGTTTACACCCCTAAACAGACACTGATCCAGGCCATGTTTAGGGTTTATGGGACTGTGTGTAGGCACCATGAGAGGAGTCAGATTTTCTTGTGTCATCCCGGTAAGAGTAGTACAATCACACAGCCCACTCTGGATCTGCGCAGGGACACACTTTAAAAGGCAGGGATATAATCCCCAAGGAAGAAGGGATGAATGGGAGAAAAGCAGCAGAAAAACACGTAAAGGTACAAAGTGTTGCAAATGAAGTGAGTTCATATTAGCACAGACATGGAACTGCTACTCCATGCAATCTTCTCTTTCAATATGTTTCTTTCCCTTTTTTCCTGTTTTTAAGTTTGCATCCTGGTACAAGTCAGGAGACTTCCCACTCCCTGACTAGGAATTTTATGAGGCTTATTTCACAGGAGATGTGAAATGGGTGGGGGAGGAGAAGAGACATAATAAAAGTTTTTAAACGAGTTAAAATTTTTCACCAAACAAGTCCAGCTCCTTGTACAACCATGTTACATTTGCCATGCTGACAGTATAGATTTCCCATCCATGAACCAGTGCCAGCCCATTAACACCCTGACAACTCTTCTACGGCAAGCAGCTATTTGCCTTTTTAGACATGTCTTCTTGATCTGAAAAGTGCTTAGGTATTCACTGCTATTTCTTTCAGTAATAGTTAGGGGCCCTAAATATGTGCCTGCTCTGACCGTAGTTACTTCAGATGCAGCTCATGGTAACAAGACACAAATCTACAAGTCTTGCATCCAGCGCAAGCAGCTGCCACTGCCCTTCCCTCTACACAAACAGATGAATACAGCCATGCACACGGGTATAGCCACGGACACCATTGCCAGGTCGTGGGGAAAAGCCAAAGACCACGACTTTGGGAGTCCTGCAGGGAGTGGTTGGGTGAGGGATTAGTAAACCAAACCCAGCTAAAACAAAGCCTCCCAGGAAATCCAATACTGCCTCTTATTCAAGTCTCTTCATCACCTACAAGTACAGGGCTGTGCTGGCAGCAGTTTGGTTGGTTCGGTTAAACCAGCTATTAAAATTGTAGCCAGTTCCTTAAGCAACAGCTGAAAATAACTTCCAGACAGCATTGCTGCCCAGCCTGGCCACCTCATTCCCAGAGAGAGAGCTGGGCACCTGCTCTGCCATAGCCCAGGAGCCCTACATGCTCCCAAGTTTCACACTTTTAGGGGAGCAGATGACTCGATTTCCAAGCCCATGTTTACATCCAGCCAGCTGGGACAGTTTTGCCTCCTGCCCTCCCTAGAGCAGGTAATTTTTCTGGGTTTTTTTTTAAGATGCAGCAGCTGTGGCTAACAAGGTCCATGGCCACAGTCACACCCTGCAATATGTATCAGACATTCACAAGCACTGGCCAGCATTTCGTAATGTATCACAGAAGAGACTTGCCATTTCCTGGATTTCCCACCCACCCCCCACTTCCACATATTTTTCTGCTAAAGAACCTGTACAGGATTAGCCCCTATGGGAAGCAGTAAGACCGGTGCAGGAGGCACGTACAGAAGAGCAACAAGTCAGCAGCAGCCTGACCCACACGGTGGCCTTTGCACAAAATCCACTCCCTCCCAGCGAGCCAGCACTGGCCAAGGCTGGGGGTAATGTGCATTTCTGGAGATCATAGGCCATTTACTGACCTCTGCATTAGCATCCAAGTCACCCAGTGTAATTAAGCAAAGTAAGAACGCTTTGGTTTTATGACTCGACAAGCTTTGGCAACCCTCTCCACACCGCAGCCCTGCTGCGGAAGGAGGGTTTTCTCCTGTGTGCAGCATCCAACAGGTCTGGAGAAACAGATCCTTCAAAAGTGATGAGTTTCCAGATCACTGGTCCAATATTCACTTTTTATTTACAGTCCTACCTCTAGGTTATTGCCTTTTCCAAGTACACTATAACAGATTTCCAAATTAGCCATGCACCCTTGAAAGCATTTCAAACCCATCATTTTGAAAACCACGGGTCTCTGATATGCCATTTTTGTAAAGCTCTTTCACCTATTTTCTTCCCTTTTATGCAAAAGGATAAAAAAAAAAGTTTCCTCAGTTTTAATCTTGTAAAATACATTATGCAAATTCATGGTTTTATGTAAGACTATGGCCTGCGGCCATATCACCCCTGGCCTCAGCTGTGATCTCGTCAGATCTCCCAGCCCCAACAGGCTGGGGCCTGCTCTGAGCTGGCTGCGAGACCTCCAGAGCCCGCCAGGCGCTGCGGAGACAGGCAGCGGTTCCGTAGGTGGCCCCCACCACTCCGAGTCAGCACCCAGGGGTGCCCCGGCACAACCCCCCTGCCACGGCCAGTCCAGGGGACAAAGGAGAGCCCAGGTTCCCAGAAGCTGAGGCTTCGGAGCATCCCCACATACAGCACGGACTGCGCATCGCCGCTCCGAGGGCAAACCTCGAGGTTCTCTGGGAAGTGGCAAGGAACATTTGTCCGACTCATGCAAGCAGTGTTGTTTGAAGCCAGCTGAGCATGACCTTTCTCTAATTATATATATATATATTTTTTTCTCTCACATCTTGAGCTACGTGAGAAAAATAAATGGAAAGGAAATCCCATAATTGATTTAACACATTTCTCTCATGTTTTTAGCTAGCACCCAACAGTTCATTCTCATCTTTACCCTTCTGAGGCAATT
This sequence comes from Megaceryle torquata, assembly GCA_024611175.1. Lineage (NCBI taxonomy): Eukaryota > Metazoa > Chordata > Aves > Coraciiformes > Cerylidae > Megaceryle > Megaceryle torquata. The sequence continues at coordinate 15,310 of JANIJG010000080.1, read as the reverse complement.
TGCTATGCCATTGCTTGCCAGCAAATATGAAAAACAGAACAATACAATACCAAACCGGATTGACTTTAGGTACAGTTAGCATTGCTTTTTAACACCACTATCACACAAGCCCTGAAGAACACCAGGTGAAGATCATTTTTAGTTCAAGCCTTAACAAAGCTGACTGATCACTCTGAACCCTTCCCCCAGTCCAGCAGCTTTTCTGGAGTGAAGCCCTGAAAACATTCTGCAAGGAAGTTAACGGGAGTGCCTCACAACAGCCATACCAGGGTCTTATCAACTTTTATCTTCCACCAGACAAAGCCACTAAGTACAGGCGTTTATTTGCCAGACAATGCAAAGATTTCCTACTATTGGAGCTAGTACTTAGGCTCTCAAGAGGACACCCTACCGCTTACCCAGAAGCATGCATAATTTTTCTTCTTCTTTAACGTCTTCACAACGACCTCATACACATGCAGATGTAGGCTGTCTACAGCCGCTGTACAGTGTCACCAGACCCCCCCAGCAGACAAGGAGCAGCCTTACCATACCTTTGCTGTAGCGATGGCGAGTGCTGGAGAAGCTCAGCCCAACAGCGCTCAGAGAGAAGTGTTACAGACTCCTGGCTGCTGCCCAGCTGAAGTCAATCAGCTCAAGCCTCAGCTGACCCCCCTCACTTCATCAGATGACCTCAAAGTCCAGTTCCTAACTGTGCTTTAGCCTGGGCTTCTAGAACTCCTCTGGGAGGTCTGGAAAACAGTAGCTGCTGCAGTAAGGCAAAAATGGTAGCTCTAAATAATGCCTCTGTCCACACTGCATCTTTGCCTGAGTCACATTAACTGGTTACAGCCTAGTTAAAAGCTATAAATTTTTAACTTAATAAGACCTCAACTGTGAAAGGGTTTTTTCCTCATGAAGGCAGGGCCAGAACCTGCCCTATGCTGATGTTTTCAATACTATCCCCACTGGGGTTTCTTTTTCAAGGTTGTAAAGAAAGAGAGCCTCATCCAATGTGCTTCTGCTATAGCAAACACCCAGATTTGGCCTTAAATCCTAAAGGTTGCTTGGCTTTGGGTCTCCAAAGTAAGAACTCCCTGATGAGAGCTTTGGTGGTCATTGGTTTCTCAGGACAAATACTGAACAGTCGCTTCTGGCTGTTTAGGACCTGCACTGGGTCTCACTGACACGTTGAGCCATTTGGCCACACCTATGTGCACCATGATCTCCTGTCATCTCCAGCTCTGAACATCATCCAGCTTCTCTCACATTTTCTCTGGATTTCACCACACCTTAGCCTTAAATACAGAACACTGTTTGGGGGTAATTAGAGATTCTTAATTAATTAGAGTTATAGATTTAAGGATTCAAAGCTTGACAAATAAGCTCAGGTAAATTTTGCTGCAAGAGTTGGAGAAAATTACTGGTCATGGGTACCTGCCCTACCCCTCTGTTGGAGGTTAATGACTGCTTCTCTTGCACAGCCAAATCCATGCGTACCTCCATCACACATCCCATGCTCCAGCTCACAGTCCAACACCCGTCTCAACTTTGGCATCATCCAGCCTCTAACACTGCACCAAGGCACAGGCTGAGCTTTGCCCCTGTCTAGTTTCCTTTCAGAGAGAGCAAGTGTCTGTATGATTGCATGGTTTTAATTTTAATTATGGGTAAAGCTGTAGATCGAATGGAATGTTCAGGGAATGTGTAATGGAATAGTAGTAGCCTGTGGACAACGCCTTCACAAGAACCAGATAAAAAGGGCTGTTAGCCAAAAGAGGGGGAAAATGGAATATTTGTGGCCAGTCCTTACACAACAATGTCCCATGGAAACCAGCTGTAACGTCCTTGGAAGACATTGTAAGAGCATCCAATGAATGCAAAATGGCATCTAAAACTGTGAGAAACCTTATTTATATAATCCTATTAATGTGAAAATGAAAGGGGCAGAAGGCAGCAAATGATACAGAACAAGATTTAATAATTTGTTAAAAATACAGTTACAGTGTAGGCCCTGTGTAATTTCTACAGAGATGGTCATCCACGCAGCTATGTGGATGGTTGGGGTTTTTGTGTTTTGGTTTTTTTTTTTTTACAAATCAAACTCTTATTGTAGAACATGTCCCAGAAGGCAGCCCCAGCCCACTGCCAAGACCTAGGCTGCATGCCATTAGGACAAAATAACTACAAAGTTCTACATAAACTATACACCCAGGAAAAAAATAGAGAAGAAAGTGCTACAATAAATAAGCACAGCAGGCTAGACCCCTTTCAAGAAGCATTGCTGGATTTATCCGTATCGCTAAAGTCTAAGTGAGCAGAGGAACAGTACGGTCGTAGTCAAGAGACAGAGTGAGATGCACTATTTGTAAAGAACAGCAGAGTAAGTGAAGGGTAAAGCAAAAATGGAGTAAAAAATGAAATTAACAGAAATCAGTTACTAAATTAAGAAATTCTTTTTCCTTTTTTTATATATTAATAGTTTCACATCATTATTGCTCTCTACAGCTGTTAACACTAGGAAAAAAAAAATTTTTGAACTGAAAGCAACACTACCATGAAGGCAGATGATTTCATGAGTCAGGATCTTGGATGATCATCAGGTTTGCAATTAATAATCTGTAACAATCAGGTTGCCCATCAGGTGATAGGGTTGCGAAGGCCATGCCCTCAGCTGCCGTGGGTGGGAGGATGCAGCGTTGCCACCTGCCACAGCTCCAGCACTGCTGGGAAGATGCTGACATCCTGATGTCCAGCTGCTGCTGCTGGCCAAGTGAGAGATGGGTGAATTTTTTTTTTTTTTTTTCCTGCACAAGCATTTTGTATAGAGTGACATGAATTCAATTATTTTGTGAGTATGTATCAAATAACATTCTTGCAGAAGGGCAATACTTAAAATGGTCCATTTCAACTTCAGCATTTTTACTTTTAAACTCATTTTCCCCTTATACAAAGGTGAAACCCTTTATTTTTCTGGGAGACAGGCAAGGGACAAGATTGGACAGAGTCATTTGAATATTCCATTTTCAAATGAAATAAGAGAGTGGAACTTCAGGAGTCTTTCATGAGAACTTGTTTTTCTTTTAGCCAGCCTGGGAATAGCTTATGTAAAAGCAGTAAAAAGCATGACATTTTTAGACTCGGAGGGGAAAAAGCAAATACCTTCTTGTGTGTTCAGATAGCTCTGTGCTTTTTAGATTTCCCAAGAAGTTACTAACATATTATATTTTCCTTATGATTAATATTTTTGGATCACAGACAAGTTCAGGTCAGAGTTTAACTGTTCTCTTCACTGAACAGAGCAGAAGACATAGTTCTCATTTCACATTATTGGCACAGTTTGTAAGGTAGTTGAGCCTCAAAATAATGGACCATCTAAAACATAGCGTAGAGGAAGAGCATTAAGGTAATGGAAACTCAACATTTCTACTGTTCCAAACATATAAATAGAACCCAAGTCAGTACATTAGACAATTGACTGGCTTTGCTTGAGTGCACGGAAGAATAAATGGAAACATCCTTATTTCCTATCCCAAGGGGCAATTATTTCAGAGCCTGGTTTTGTGCATTAATAAAAAGCAAGACTCCATTGTCTGGTAGCTAAACCATCTTACTATATATGCTGTATAAGCAGTCCAGCAGCAGAAAGACAAACTCAGAACTCCAGCATCACATTCTCTAAATGAGACCTTACCATACCTAGCATATTTCTGTGTGTATATATATGAATACAATCAATAAAAATATATAACCAAAATGTGTATTGTTTGTATATTTTAGAATTTCTGTTAGTCATCATGTGTCCTGGCTGTGCTTGTGTCTACAGATGGCCCAAAAATCCTTATTTCTCAAACGCTACAAATGCAAAGTCTGTATGAGGGTAAAGACTGGAATTTCACATCTCGGAAGGGGACTGGACCAGAACTCAAGAAACAGATTTCTCCCAGCTCACCGATATATGAGTTCAGTTCTTTGAGCTTCCCTTTCCTTTTGTCTCCCTGCGGACCTCCAGTAATTTGCCTTTACTATTTAGAGGAAAAATAAGAACGTAAAAAGAATTTATAAACAAAGTATTCAGAGCTCGTACATGTTGACTCTCTCTTCCACATCTGTGGAAGAAATACTGCCATGATGGGAACCAAATTCTTACTCACAGTTCTGCCCAGTGTCACCATTCATAACGTTTACCCTAGCCACATGCCTGACGGCCTGATCAGGTGTTGAAATGCCAAGGACAGACTAAAGCCCAGGTTCGTATTGTTCCTTTTCAGATAGCACTGGAAAAAAAAAAAAAAAAGTTTCTCTTCAGGAAGGTTTGTTTGGATAGACACTGAATGCCACTGAAAGCCTCGGATCCTGCCTCACCACTACCTCAGAGTATGTTGGGGACTTTCTGCAAAGTGCTGTAAAATTCCTCAAAGCAGAAAAATTGGGCTGAAACGAGATGGGAGACCTACGAAATTTCACATGCCAGGAATCTGCAAATATTTGTCATTAGAAACAGACTATTCTAATGAAGTCAAATGCGCTAGAATACAAAGCTGGTAGGATTGATTTTTATTCAGAGGAAGCTTTGCATTTTAAGTTGCCTATTTAAACAGGCAGCTAGCATGATAATGACATCTTACGAAGGAATATATTCTTGGAGATACATAAGGTGTTTAATTGAAACCATTAGTTTTACTGGCAAACAGCTTCATATTTCTGTTCTGTTAATCCGAACAAAGTGCTGCAATTATGACTCAATACATAATGTCCTCTAGTGCTACTTGCCCCACATTCCCAAAGTATAGGAAGAAAACAAAACTGGTTTCAGTTAACAAAACATTCCATGCTTCTATCCAGAATACTTTTATTATATGGTTATCATATACATCAGAATTATATTGGGAACATTTACAAATATGTAAAGATAGTTCAGAACCTCCATTATTCACATACACACTAACTCACACACTCATTTTGTATGTCTAGTCAGTTATCAGGTGAATGATGCACAAAATTATTGCTTTGTGAACATACACCTCAGATTAGATTTAATCTTCAGTGGCAAGAATTGAGATATTTAAAAAAAAAAACAAAAAAAACAAAACAAAAAAAAACAACAAACCAAGTCTTAAATACCCTGTATAACATACCTGTGCATAAACCTAAAGATATGTTTAGCTTACCCATTACCTTTGAAATACTTACCAAAATTAAAATTTGAAACCCATTTATAAAAAAAAAGTATTAAAAAGTTCACCATTATTTACAAATCCGATTAAATTACACATAAATAAATATTTACATTCAACACACTGCTTCCCTTAATACACATAAAGCCTCCCTGGAAATAATTTTTTTGGCCTTAATAGGCAAAAAATAAAAAAGAGTTATGTGCCTATTCTTTCAAGTTTCCCCCCAATTTAAAACCAAGACAATATAAATATGTGAATAAAGCTGCAATATCCTTAGACACAGAAAGTAAAGTTTCTGAAAGCATTTTCAATTTGAACTATTCCTTGTTAAAAAAAAAAAACACAATCAAAACAAAGATAATATTCATTGCAGCAATGTTTTTAAAAGCCTGAATATTTCCATAAAAATAAGCATGTCACATGCCATCAGAGAACTTTTAATTCTAGCAGGATTTTAGTACTCTTCTATGGTAATCTGAAAATAAAAGGAAAAAAAAAAAACAAAACCAAACCACAGAATAATCTTACTATTTTCAGGTGTTTATAAAAAATTTTAATGTACATAAATCTATATACCACTGTTTAATACTGCTTTATTGTTACTGTTGCATTTAGAGAGAATAAAACCCTGAAATTGTATCAGATAACAAAACAGCTTCCATCTAAAATCTGTATCTTAAAAACTATACATGAAGCTGGTCACCACTGGATACTTAAAATGTGGAAAAGAAATCTGAATATATCTCTTTTTATATTTCCATCAAAACCCCTTTATAGCACCACTTTTACAGCAAAGGATTTCAATACACTTGTACTGAGTACTTATCTTCTTTCTGGTAATTGCTTCCACAGATAAGGGATACTGCAGCTTCTAGAAAGACTTGTCTCATGGATCCAGGGGGAGTGAAGATCCTGAATAAGATGATTTTTTTCTTCCCCTTCCCACCCCTCCCCCCCCCTTCTTAACAAAACAAAACCAAAACAAAAGCAACCCACCAAACAACAACCATGAACCCAGATCTTTGTGTTCCCCCCAGCAAGAAGATCCCAGTCTGTGTTTAGGAGGAGTGTTTAAAGTCTGGTTTCTCTCCTTTTACTTCCTGTGCTTATCCATTTTATCAATGGTTTTGTTGGTTTCTGCAGGGCTCTGGTCGCCAGTGTTCATGTATGTTTTGTCTGCTATTTTTAATGCTTCATTTAGGTAGTTCTGGACGGATGTCATGGCAGCGCAGATGGCAGCACTCCCAAAGCCATGTGTGATCAGGCTAAAATGAGTCAAACAGCCCTGGATGCCAGGGTCCAAGATGGGACTAGGTCTTGTGTTTCCAAGAGGAGTTCTGTCCTGAGTGAGGAGGTCTGTGAATTCCTTACAAATCTGCCTGCAAGACAAGGGGATCACACTTTACACCGTGGTGGGAATTTATGCAAAAATCAAATAAATACATAAAAATAACAGAGTCCATGTCAAGCATTTGGCAGTTACGTGGGAATCAAGTGTTTTCAGAAATTCATTACTCCAGCAGCAGTGTTTAAAATTAAAGCCTATTTATTAGCATCATGATTAACCTTCTGTTATTTCTGTATCACAAAAACACACACGCTGAAGAATAATCTCCACTTCTGGCGTCTGGCTGGCTCTGCATCACTTGCTCTACATTTTGAGAAAGGGGTGGAAATTTAAGGCTAGTTTCCCTGAGAACTTCCACAGCTGCAGTTCAGTGATTTAGGAAGACGAAAGCAGCTGCGTAGGAGATTCAGTTTAGTTGTGCATATTGTATGGATATGTCCTCTTGCAGGGAAACCTAGGCCCCGATCCTGCAAACACTAACACATATGCCTGGCAAAACATGAATGGTTAATAATGCTCGAGCATATGTTGTTTGCTGCTTGTAAATGTGTCCCCTCGATGGGATTTCACAGGAGCTGAGCAATCTTAAAAGAATCATCACTTTTAGCAGGATTTCTCAACCACAAGCATCTTCCAAAAGATGATTGTTATTAGTGCCAATATCAATACCCATAATGAAAACACTGAAGAGAAGGAGCGCCTCAGTTAAAAAAGTAAGGTTCAAGCTATAGGAAAGGGAGTCACCATGTTGCTAAATTTTTGGAGAGGCTGCATTAATTCAGCAACGAGAGTGTGTTTTGCATGCCTGATCTGAGCCCAAAGTCAGGGCAACAACTTCTCTAAGCAATTTAAGTGGCTTTTCTCAGATCCTCTACAGAGCAAGGGTACATTCAAAGGCAAGGAATTGCACCAACCCAAAAGCAAAAAACAGATCAGAACAGATCACAACCTGTAGCCTTTGTTAAACCTTAGCCAGAGAAGGCTGGGCCGTGGGGAAGGGGACAAGAAGCACTCGAGCCACTGGTTTAAGATAAGTGCAACTCAATACAGGTTATTTCCTACCAGTGACCTGTTCAGTACATGGTTTATTTGCAGGTAACAAGCGTCTGGAAAACAGCCATAACAAAACTTCTCTCCTTGACCCTTTCTTCCCCATTCATCAAAGTTCGCAATAGGAATTTAGTTAAGTACAGTGACATTTACCAAAAGTTGTTTTTCTGTAAGTAACTGTTAAAGTCTTCACCTGTAGTTGTGAAAAGGGACCATCTACACTTCTTGACTCCTGGTGTCCCATAGGGCAAACCTGTGTGCTGCTGTTGCCAAAAGCAGTTACAAGGACACGGCAGCATTGGAGCTTCCCTTACACCCCACACAACTACCAGCCAGTAACTCCCCTTGGAGCTGACCCTCTGGGTTGCACATAAGCAGAGGTGGGTGAACAATCTCTTAGTCCCAGAACTGGTTCACACTTCCAGGCCACACTTGCCTTCCAGGTCCTCAACCCTGTCAGACTGAGGGACATCTTTTTCCTAAAGATACAGTTGTCTTGGTATAGGACTTTTCTGAATAGAATTAGTCCAAACTGCTTTAGAGTTATTGTACAGGGCTGTTACTATTACTATTGGTTGACTAAAATAACTGCTACCATAGTAAAATTCAAATTAAAAACAGATTAAAAGTGCTATATCTCTGATTAAAATTACACGTGAAAATGTAACAAGCTGTCCAGTTGCAGATACTCATGGTCAAACAAAAGCATCTTAAAAAAAAAAATAAATCCAAGCACAAAACTTACTTTGCAGCAAGAAGCATATTCTTCCTGTTTGCCATTTCATTGCGGCCCATGTGCGGTCTGGTTAAATATTCAGCCACTGCTTTGGAAGGAAACTCTGTCTCACATACATAACCAAAGTCACGGGCAAGATGTACAGCTTCACCTGGCATGGGTAAAAGGGAATGATTACTGAATGTAGTGACATATTTCTTATAGGGACATCAGGGAAGTAAGGAAAGTGCTGTGAATTTTTGAAGTGTATTCCTGTTTTAAAGAGGGACACTGCTTTGTTACACTATACAACTTATTACCATTTTCTAATTAACACATCCGTGTTTTTTTGCAAGTTTGTATCAATAAAAAAAGATATCTACATAGTGACTGCTAAAAAAAATATTTCTCTTTTACACTAGAAAGAAAAACTGCCATCTCTATCCAAATTAACTGTGCAGCAAAGACTAGACTTCAGTCTAGATCAAACTTGCCATTATTTTTTTGTCAGTGGAAACTAAATTCCACTTATATAATAAAGCATTTAGCTGATTAGTATATTTTTAAAATACTTTCTAATAAGCATTTTCATGTAGAAAATAAAACTGCAAGGTGACAACTAGGCCACTTTTTTTTCCATCAAGGCAATTTGATCAGGCTTAAAAAAAAAACCAAACCAAAAAAAAACAGATTTGCACGCTCAGTACACGACCTGTAGTGTATACGTGTGCATGTGCACATGCATAAACTCTCTGAAACCCAACTTCCAAAGAGAGGTTTTAAATGGAAGTTGCTGATGGGCAACTTTTAATTGAGCTGATGTAGAAGTGAAATAGCAGTAAGACCATTTTTCACTTTTCAATTGCTTCTATTTCACTGTTTCTATTCCTATTAAATTGCACCACTACGAGGAGCTGCTTTAAACAGGAACACAAACGTAGCCACACACACACATACATATGTCTGTGTACACACCCCCTTCAAGTCAGCTTAACTGATAGAGGGTCCACGTAACATGTTACAGATTAGAGGGGCTCCAGTTTCCTATCAGGAAGTCAAAACCTATAAATCTCACTTTATATGCTTGTTTATTAGAAAAGCTTCTAAGGATACCGCTGAGGTAGGGCCAGGCATTGGAGTCAGCTGGCCCAGACTCTTAAAGTTTCCCAATAAAGAGCCAAACCCACTGATGTGATGAGTCTCACCCATTTTGCCTTCCCTGCACACGCCCCTACCCTATAAAACTCAAAACAACCCACCCCCTTCAAAAACCACAGGCTGGACAAATGTGCATTTTAAACATCTTGGAATGCAAGAGTCACTGCATCCCTGCCAGCATCCCTGCTATGTGGTCATGAAGAGGAATACTAGCTGAGTTTGTGCAGGTAGGGCTGAGGCCAAGGGCTTAGTGACCAGATTCAAAGGGAGAAGGGGAGAGGAGCCCCTCAAAAGCACCACAGTTTTTAGTTGCTGTGAAGTCCCCATCATGCTCACTTTAAAACAAATTTATCTAGTATGTTCATTGACTTTCTAGCCTTTCCATACTTGCCTAGAAGATCAAAGCTGTACAGGAGGGGGGGAAATTATTTAAGACATGTTCAAGACTGACCTTCCACCAAAGATGTCAATAGTGTCACATTTGCAGCTTTCCTTCTACCAGCAGGAAGATTCAAGCCAATTTTATCCAGTTTTTCCCTTAATGATCTGCCACCGTTTTTAGATTTGGCTCTATAATTAAAGAAAGGGAAGGGGGAATAAATAAATAAATGGCCTTATTTATCTTCAGGGAACATTTCTTTTTAAAGATGAGAAATTCCAGTTACTGACATTCAATAGGGTTCTACTGGGAAGAAGATAAAAAACAGGCTCATTTCAAGTGACCTATTTTTTAAATGCTCTCCTACAAACCAGCCAGGATGAAACACAGCAGAGGTCAAAATCAAAAATGTTCCAAAATGCACCATTGAAACTAATAGCTGTAGAATGATCACAAGCCAAGTTAAGTGTACGCAAAAAAAAAGGACATAGAAAGTGTCCTTCTAATGATTAATCAAGACCACAAGATTTAATCCAAAAATCATTCCATGGGGAAACACTTTGTCACAGGAATAAAAAAAGCTCCATGAACTGTTTTTGAGACAAAAATAAAAAAAAAAGGCAACTTGAAACAGAGAATGAGAATTGCTGTCAGAGCTGTTAATAACACTGCTCGAGAAGTAGCAGAAGTGCAAAGAAGAAGTTTTATTTCCAAAACCTATTAGGATTCAGTGTTGTTGGGCTTCTTAAAAATCAGAGATTTGCTAAAAGGCTTTCTTAGCTCCTTGCTGTGCTAATCTGGCTGTGCAGACACACACAGGAAAAAAAAAAATTAAAAAAAAAATCTCACAAACAATAGAGACGATGGGGTGGCTGTAAGGGGAGCTGCAGCCTACCTTCTGAGCACTCCTCCCAGCAAAGAGGCATTAAGACACTCGGGGGGCGAGAGCCGCCTCTGTACCTCTGCTACTGTCACTTTGTATTTCGACGTGGAGCTTAGGAGGGAAAGTCTCCCCGGAACCGAGCAGAATACTTCATTGGGGTTTATGACCACTCCAATTAATCCATCCTTTTGGCAAGGGAGACTCAGAGCACTGTTTTTCGTTAAGGAAATGGGTCCTGTGGGAGGAGAAGGGAAAGCAGGTATTTTATAAAAAGGGAATAGGAAATGGCAAGTGAAATTTTTTTCTATATAAAAAGACCAGGATACAGGATTTTATTTTGCATTAAATGCTCACACCACTGACCGCCGTCCCCAGCGCAGGGATCTGCTGCAACCAAAAAAATCCCTATAACTATTCCTGAACAGCTGTTATTTTGCCACAATACATTTCAAGGAGCTGCCGAACATAACTAAGAATACTTTCTGAGAAGGCACAAAGCCCACATCTCTGCAGCAGCATGCTGTGAGTTAGCAGCCCCATGCTTATAAAAAGCCCAATACAACTACAGACTCCAAATTAGCATCCTTCAGCTACTGCCAAAAACTCTTTCCGAACAGGAGCAAGGGGAAGGTTCCCAGCTCCTGATGGGGTTTATCTTCCACCCTGCACATGTGGATTTAAGAAGCCACCTTTGGAATTTAATCCCAATAAATTTGTAACAAACAGTACAACAGAGAGAGGGATGCAGCCCAGAAGAGAACTGAAAGTAAAACGCTGCTTCAGCCTTTAGGTGAATAGGGACAACAAAGGCTTCGCAAGGAGCAAACCACAGATCCAGCTTTTCCATCCCCGTGCGAATCCACCCAGGTAACCCCCACTGGTGAACAGTGACTCCCAGCACCGATCGGAAAGGGTTAAAGAGCCAAGGTCGGCCCCGCTCCCCGGAGGGGGAAAGATTTTTCAGTGGTGCATCTGACAGCGAAATTATTCTCCCATGAGCTAAACGCAGCAATCAGCGCTCAGACAAACACTTCTGCTTTTCCTCAGTTAGGTATTTGTTTGAAGTTTTCAGAGGAAACGTCCAGTGATTTTTTTGTTGTTGGGTTTTTGTTTGTTTGGGTTTTTTTAAGCACAAATTTGTTTAAAAATAAAAGTAGGGGGAAGAAAAAAAAACCAAACAAGCACACACAACAACAACAAAAAAAACACTAAATGACTGTAAATTGAGTCAATACGTCTTTCTCCTTCCTTAAAACCTCAACTACATAAACATTTCGATTAAGATAAAGCCGAGCAGGTTTATGCCAGCGAAGTCATTCAATTCCCAAGTCTCGTAAATAAGTTGAAAATGGAAAAAAACCAAACCAAACCAAACCAACCAACCACAAAAAAAAAAAAAGGGGGGGGGGCACGGGAAAGACACCCCCCCACACACACACAAAAAAAAAATCAAATCACGAACCGTCTTTGAGTGCTAGGAACAAACAAACAAAACCAAAACAAAAATACAAAACAAAACCAAACACAAAAACAAACCTCAAAAAGCAAGTCCCGCGTCACTTTACACACGCGTATTTCCAGGGCAGCATTAAATTCGGTCCAAGGTTCTAGTTTCGATTAAAGCCACACAGAGGAGCAGGGACTCGTCCGTGCGGGGACGGCCCGTATCCCCCGGAGGAGTCTCGCACCCCGGGCTCGCCGCCACAGCGGGGCAGCCCTGGGCGTTTGTCCCCGCCGCCACCTTCCCTCGGATGGCATTAGAGAAATCCAGAGACGGAGTGTCATAAAAAGCCCTCCGCCCTCTCGATCGAAAATGATTTGTCTTTTAAAAGATAATAAGGCGTCAATTCACCGGTGCGTCATTAAACTTTAACTATTGACAAGGGAAAGTAAACTGCAGTGCCACCTTACTGACCTTTTCTAATGACTGTCTGGTCATGCATTAATAAATGTTGATCTTCCACATTCTGGAAAGAGAAAGGGGAGAAAGTTTCGCACCTTGAAAAGCTGAGAAGGAAGCAGCCGGGGGCTTTTGGGAAAGGAACCCCCCCCTCCCCGCGCGTCCCTAGTTTAAGAGCGAGTTTCGCTCCAAGGACGGGGAAAGCAAATCTGGGATGTGCCGATGGGGACGGTGCCTGGCTCCCCAGCGGAGCGTTCGGGCACCTCTGGCCACCGGGAAGCGCCTGTCCCAGACGACCGCTCGCCTCCCACCATGCGCGGTGCGGCCCGGGGGTGGCCTTACCTGCACCTCCTCCATCTGGTGAGCCATGTCGTGCAGGCCCAGGTTATCGGCCAGCGCGGAGGCGTCCAGCCCATGCCCGTGGGGCAAGAGGAGCTCAGAGCGTCGGTACGTTTCCCTGCGGCCGGCGGCGGAGCCGCTCTCCAGCGCCGAGAGGTGGGGGACGAGGCCGGGGCGGCCATGGGGGGCGAGGCCGGCCGGGTCTTGGCTCTGCCGGTTGGGCCAAGCGCTCTGCTGCTGGCTGGGGGGCGGTGGCGGCGGCTGGTGAAGCGGGTTGATGGAGAAGGGATCCCCAAGGTGGGAGTAGGGGTCGCTGGACTGGGAGTAAGGCAGCGGCTGGTATGGAGGGGGGAAGTAGGGGGGCTGGAAGTCGGAGGCGCCCGAGTGGGAGAGCGGCGGAGCCGGGCTGTACAGGTGCTGGCTGACGGCCGAGAGGTGAGGGAGCCGCGGGTTCCCGTTGCTGCTCCCATCGTGTCGGTCCTGGAAAGCACAGGGGTGGGGGACAAGGGAGACGGCCGTCAGCAAGAGGCTGTCGGGCCGCCCAGGGTCGGGGGACAGGCCGGGCGGCGGCCACTCGGGCCTGCGGGCGGTTACATTTGGTGACACCGAGGGAGAGGAGACGACAGAGCCGCCCTGATCTTGCCCAGAGAGCCGTCTCTTTTTTAAGGCACTTCGCATAAGAAATCAGCCCCACACCCAGGGAAGACCTTACAAACCACTTCTCTCTGTTCTCATCACCACCGCACACTAACCCTCACCCTTTTCCAAGTACTCGAGATAATTAAGAACAATTTAAGTCAGCGACGCAGCCCCAGTTCCGCCAAGCTGCCCTGTCGGGGGGGCTGATTCCGAGGCCCGAGGCTGCGGACCTGCTGCCCTTCTGGGTAGGGCAGGCCAGACGCTCCCGGCACACCATCCTTCCCACCCTCCCACAGACACCGGGAGCCGTCCGGGAGGCACAGCTCTCTCCCGACGGCTCTGGGACAGCGTTTCTCCCTCCAGCCGTCTCATCTCTGCTTCTCCACAGATTTCTAATCTCAGCAGTCAAAGCTTAAACGTCTACATTGAGCTGATCCAGGGATTTAGCAGCTTCTGGCTTCACGGTCATTAAAATAACAGGGCTAGTTAATAAGAGGTGAATGGGGTCCCAATGGAGCGTGAAGCGGGGACTGCAGCTAATCTGTAGGAGCCAAGCAGGCGGACCGCGACCAATGGAGCGCGGCGGGGGGAGAAACACGACGACAGGAACGGGGGACGCAGCCACTTTCGGAGAGATCAAAAACCGGGAACTCATGGGGGGGTGGGAGACGCTCCCGCGAAGGAGAAGACGAGGGAAGGAAGAGCCGCTGAGGGCGGGCGCCCGAACAGTGCCCAGCTCATCCCCGCAGCTGCTGGTATCTGCCGGCCGGCTCCTCCGCATCTCCCGGCCCCTCTCCCACCCAGAGCGGAGCCGGCGCCGCTCGGCGCCTCGCAGCCCGGACCGGTCCGACGGGCTGAGGCTCTCGGCACTGGGGCGGCTGGGGGTCTGCCCTCTGCTGTCTCCAGCCCCTGCTGCTCGTTCTCATACCCCGCTCCCTAAGGCGCTGCTCCACCGGGCGGGCGGTGGACAGGAGATGTTAAGTTGTTCCTCCCAGCCGGGGATTTCACCCTGTTTCATTAAGAGTTCAAAAGACTCAGGGGGGGAAAAAAAATTAAAAAAAAAAAAAATTGCACCTCCAAAGGGAGGGGAAAAAAAAAATCAGAATAAACCGGGGGTCTTCGGAAAAGGATAAATCCCGCCAGGCAGGGACGCGGGAGAGCCGGGCGCTGGCTGGAAGCGAGCAGGGAGGGAGGGAGGGCAGCGCGGATCGGGGGCGGCGGAGCCCCGCGGTGCCCCACGCCGGACGCCCCCTTCCCCACTCCCGACCCCTCCCCGCGCTTCTCACCTCGCAGTCCTCTTCGTACTTGACATTATCTGCTAGTTTCCACAACATGGCGTCCAGCGTCCAAACCAGGTGTGTAGTGCCGAAAACAGGCGAGAGCTCAGCCCTCCCCCACGGGCGGTAAATCCACGTCGGCGCTGGGGAAGAGGAGCTGCCCCCCGGACGGAGCTCAGTTGGCAGGCATGAAGGCAGATGACGAACTAAACCTCCGCGCTTATGGTCACTCGGTTTTTTTTCCCTGCCCAGACGCCCTTAATGGCAATAAGATTATCATAACTCCTCCCCAGGGATGGCTTGGGAGCCGCGGCCGCCAGCCACTCAGGAGGGAGCGCGAGGCCTCAAGCCACTCCTTCCGCGTTGCGCTCCGCGCCCGCGGAGTGATGGGGAGGCAGTGCAGAGAGGGACACCCCTCCCCCCCGCCCCAGCGCCCTCGGAGCGCTCTTGGGGGGGGGGGGGG
>JANIJG010000078.1:4235-19125 GCA_024611175.1 Megaceryle torquata | reverse complement strand
AGTTGACTTGTATATAGCTTGTATAGGGTGGTTTTAGGAGTGGCTGGTAGGTGTGTTTTGGGAGCTGGTGGGTGGGGGGGTGGGGGGAAGTGTCTGGTGATTTATAATTGTCTTTGACCAAAAAGCTGCCAGTTGTCTTCTAAGATTCTAAATAACTGAGACTTGGGTGGTTCATTTACTGGTGTGCTAAATATTTAAATTTTTTTGTTTGTTCTAGCAAATGAGACCGAATTAGCATTCTTCTGTGAGGAAGATTACAGAAAATACAAAGCTAATCCTGTCTCAGCCTGGTGAAGATCCCAAGAGATTGTTTTGTTTTCCCATACCTGTTGTAAATTTTCCTTATTCTGCTTAATGAGATTTTTCTTAAAGATCAATAAATCCTAGTGGATTGCTTTGCAAACAGTGCAGTTCCCTTCCTATAGAAAGTCATTTCTGTCAATATGCCACAACAGAGAAAAGTGGGGGATAAAAATAACCTTTTCTTTTGCATTTTTTTCCTCTGCTTGCCTTTTATGAGGCAGGAGGTGCAATCTCTGACCTGTGACTCCCGCTCTTGGTGTCATTCTAAAGCAGACATTAGCTATGTATAGAGATTATACAATTCACACTAACATTCTATCACAGTACTAACTTCTAATGAAAATGGAAACGTTTTATGGCCCAATCACTGGGTATTTTAGAGAGCTTGAGAAGAGAATCTCTCTGTTTCAAGCCATAGCTTTATTTGTCTCGTTTTATGTTTGGTGTCTTGTTTAAACCGCGCAGACTGGCAAGTGTTTCATGTTCTTCGTTGGTGAATGCTTTCCTTTATACTGTCTTCCAGGCCTCGTTAGCATGCTGAAAAGGACAAATGACTGTGGGGAGGCTTTTGTGTTCAAGGACCAGCCTGACTGTTTCTAGCTTTACTTCATGGAGACACTTTCATGTAAGAGGTAGCAACCTGGGTTCTGCCAGGACATCCGTGTGCATAAGTAGGAACTGGGCATTTTTCCAAATGGAGTGAGAGCTCATGGTTTCAGTTTTAAGAATAACACTTGAATGATTGCACTTTTGCGAGGAGAGGTCCTGTCTGCAAGCCACGTGTCTTCAAGAATGAAATTGATTTCTTCCTGCTTGCCAAAAGTCAAATTCTCCGTTGCTGTATCTTAGTTCTTGGTAACTCCAGGCTTTCCTACTACACAGACTAAATCAAGAATAAGAAAAAAAAATAATCATACATCCAATAAAGTACCTTTAGATAGATACTGCTTATGAAACTGCTTATGAAACTGTTTTTTAGGGGGTACTAAGATGAGACACAATGCCTTTAAGTCTCTCTTTACTGTAACAGAAGTGATGCTGGATCTCTGCCTTAGTACACTTCCTGGGCGTAGGCTTAGATAAAGGAGACTTCGTGTGCAACTTTTTTAGACCCACATATTTACCATCAGCTCTGAGCGAGAGCTGACACCACCATTTCCACACGTGACTTCCCAGAAAAGTAAGCTTGTCATATGCTAGAGCTGTGATTTCTTTCTTTTTTTTTTTTTTTTTTAATTGACATGTAATAGTGAAAGCAGATGTGTGATTTCCAAAGTGCCTGAATAAAAGTTCCCTTTACTTTAGATGTAGGGCCAAAGAAACCTCTGTATTGTTCCCACCTTATTTTCTTCATCCTTCCTGACAACTCTGCTTTGGGCTGGCTTTGGTAGCTGGTGTTACCAACAGCTTTGCTTCAAGTGGAGTTTTTTTTCTCTTGCAAAAGTAGTCTACCACTTTGTCATCTGTGAGTAAAAGGGTGATTGTATCCTTGTAAGGAGAAGGAGTAGTCCTGTGTCACTGGAGTCACCTGTGTTCTGTTGGGATTTAGATGCTGTTAAGCATGCTGTGATGAATTTGTGAGAACATACCACTTGCCTCCCCTTTCTGTCCAGATCACCTTTCTGTTGCTGGCTCACCAAACATGGGCCCATGTCTCAGCTACCTTCTCACATAGTCTGTCTTGTTTGTAGATTAATCTGGCTAGTGTGAGTTTGTACTCATCTTCTTAGACAGTTTAAGCTAATGCATTGCACTCGAGTATACTGGCTTTGTTCAGCCAGGTTTATAATAGTGAAGGTAACTTTGTAAGAAGTAGATGGCTTACTGGAGAGGTCAATGTCTCGGACTGTTCTACCAGGGCATCTAGATGATATCTGTCAGCACATGCAGGCTCTCAGACTGAGCAAACACTATCATTCTTTTCTTTGTGTTCTAGGGATCTCAATTTTTTTTTTTCCTCCAGCCCTTTCAGACAGATTTGGAGTAGTTTTGTGATTCCTTTTCTCTAAGACATTTGGGTTTGAAAAATTTTAACAACTGTCTTTTCTGGGCTAGTACAGTTACAAGTGTTCAGTGGCACAGTGAAAGAGCAGTTCTACAGCATCAATGAGAAAACAGTAAATGTTTTAATACAAGTATTCAAGAACGATGTGTCTGTCACTCCAGGTTAGCTCCTGTTTCCAAGGGAAGAGTTAAACTCTACTGCTTTGTGAGCTCAGTTGCTCTGGCAATGTCACTTCATTGGCTCCTTTCTGCAGCAGCACAGTAGAGCCATTTGTAATGCTCTCAATGGCCATACTTGTAAACTGGTTTCTTTCTCAAGTGTTTCTCTACTGCTTTTGTTTTTGTGGGGTTTTTTTTGTTTGTTTTGTTTTTAATTGGACCCTTAATAATGCCTCTTTCAAATAAACTCTATAACCCATAGATAACAACTGAGAACTTGTTAAGATAGATGCTGTTCCAACAGCTTTCAGTGGGACATGGTACAGCCTTGTGTCAAAGTAGGTTCTATTCCAGGATTGTCAAGTACTGAATGAAATGTGTGAACTAATAAATTACTAGAGAGAGATGTCTTTACCTGTGTTGTTATGAAATCCCCTTTCTGTTGAAGGAAACCGCTTACAGAGTTGGTAATATGTTATCCTGGCAGAGGTCACAAACTGCATCCGTTTAAAAGTCTTTGTGTATTTTTCTGTCCAGAGATAGTTATGTTGCCTCTCGAAGAAGCAAGAGCTAAGAAAACTGCTAACATGGGTAACTGAGTTAAATGTAGGTGGTTACCAATGGCACAAAGGAGTCCTTAAAGATCCGATCTATCCATTACAGTTGTGGAACTGCTTTATCTGCTGCAAATGTTCTGTCTTCAAAAGTGATCCAGAGATATAAGATGTGGTGTTTCTCTTTCACTCCCTGGGATTATTCAGCACACCCCCCGACAGATCATTTGCTTGGCTTGTTACTGCCAAACTCTTGAGTTACCACAGCCACGATGAGACATCTGTGGGTCCTGTCCTTGGAAGCTAATAGCCACAGAAATCCTAAGTGTCCAGTGACCAAGAATGAAAAAACAGAATGTCTGATACTCATTTTTGATCTCATGCCTGATAGGATCCTGGCTTCAGAGCAACAGCAGCTGGCTGGCAGCATTACAAATGCTTAAGGCAAGTGCACACTTTTGCTTATGGAACAGTTTGGACTAAATTCAGTCTTCCTGGCTGGCACCTGATCCTCCTTCCACGGCTTCCTATTTGTAGTATTACTTGGCACAGATTTGCAAATGAGTAAGGAGTCAAGCAATGGTGCCCAGTAGACAACTTAGATACTGTTCATATTATCAGGACATTGGCATTTCTCTATTACCTACTTTCCTGTTGAGTTAGAGAAACAGACACACCTCTGTGTGTTTTCCCAGCAACTTCCCTTTGCTTCTTGCTGCCACCTCTGTTGATTTGCAGTGCTTTGATGGTTAGGTTTGAACCTCATCTGATACACAATAGCAGCATTTCCTGTGGTGCTGAATGTATTTTTTTTTTTCCTGTTTGTTAAGGAATATGCCTTGAAATAGAGGAGACCTTTTCTGCACTAGTAGTGCACAATAAAGGATCCTTTCTTGCTTTTACAGGATGGCTTGCATAAGATAGTATTGTGCACTCGTCAGGGAAAACAAAGATGTTTTTACCATAATGCTTTGTATCTCGGAAGGAATTGAGAGAAGTTACATCAGGAATGGGGGGGAGGATAAAAGGCAGGACCTAAATTGTCTTTGCCTGCAGAGAAAGCCACCAGATGTCAGCACAGATTCTTTCATTCTCCAGAACCTGTGTAAGCCAAGAAGTATGTGATACTTACAAAAAGTGCTTATCTTAGAATTGGTTTAGCCTGCAAAGTCTGTATGAGGGTTCTGGTGATGAAAGCTGAACCTTTCCTTGCAGAAAGTATTTATTTTTATATGAAAATCAAAAAGCGATAAATTGAACTGGTATCAGTGCTTAAATTCCTCTTGTTAGAGAGCATCCTTTGCAGAGCCAGTTCCAGCGTATCTAATGCCGTGAGGAGGCATTTGCAGAATATTTGAAGAATTGTCTGGAAAAGATTAGTGTTAATTTATTGAAGTTTTGTGAAGTAGACTTCAAATATGCCTTTAAAAAAAAAAAACCAACCAAAACACAAAACCACTGAGAACAGATGCACGTGCAAAGCAGAGCAAAACATCTTCAGCAACACAGCTTAAACACACAACAAATGTATCCTCCATGCTTCTGACACTAAGCTCCTACTATTCCTTGTAGTGCAAGGGCTGAGGAGAACCTCGTGCTGTGTTCTCTGGGTCACGCTTTCTAAGCTGTGATGAGCTGAGATGGGACATGAGTTTCAGAGCCCAAACTGAAGCACTGTACACAGCTTTATGCTGTCAGTGACTGAAGTGTGCATAGATGCTGCCTGGTTAAAAGGGTGAATTTGAATTGCTGCACAGGGACAAGGTGCAATGGACCTTTCTGCTGAGATTCTTGTTACTTTTCTTGCAGGTGCCAGGGAGACTATTGAAGAGAGGGAAGTTAAGCAGCAGGTAGAACCTGAGCGACCTAAATTCTTCCTTCTGTTTTGGGCTGCTGCTTTAGTTCCTTTATTCTAGTTTTGTAGTATTGCTGTCATGCTGGGGCTTTACCACAGCTTGCTCTGTATATGACAACTGCTTATCGATACCAGACTATCACTGTTAACATTCAAAAGTGGTTCACAATCCAAAGGTGATGCATGAGAGATTGCAACTGTGCAGTCGTGGGCTGTCTTTAGGGAAGGCTACTGTGTGCGTGGGTGCAGCCAGCATGGCAGTGCAGGTTGTTTGGGGAGTGTTATTACTGCTGCTCTTCCTTCTGTGCAGCACCCAGTTCTGCTTTGCTAGAGACTAGGACCTTGTCTTGAAGCATGGCATGTGTGGCAGATAGCTGAAAGGAAAGGTGGGTGTTTGGGATGATCATGCAGTGGGGGATAGGATGGGGCACAGAGCTTTCATTTTCCTGTAGATAGGGTGTTTCTGATAAGATGCAGATTGTACCTTTTGTTTGCTAGCGTCCTCTCTCATAGCAGTAGATTCCTTCCTTTGTAGTGGGCCAAAAGCAGCTAGCCAGAAGAGTGGAAGTTTCAACTGGTAGTGAATATACTCAAGAGCTCAGTATGACAGATTAATACAAGAACTTACTTTTGTATGTCTGTTACTGCTCTCTCGCGGGTGAGTTACAGTGCTGTGCACCAGGAATGTCAGCAAGTACTGTAAGAACTGCTGCTGTGGGCTCTCATTCCACCTTTTGGGAAAGTTTAATTCTGTTTTATAACTTGAAGCCTAGAGGACATATTCTTTAAGGCCAGTTTGGGAAGCCCTTTCAGTGAAGCGAGACTTTTAAAATGGAAGGTGTGCTGTTGGTCTGTTTTTCACACTACTCTGAGGTCACACCTTTGGCTTTATGCATATATTTGTGTCCATGCAAACTGGAGGACATCAGATGGTTTTAGAGTCAAAGCAGCAATCTATAAAGGAAAGCCTTATGTCCTAGCAGTTAGTATCATGGCCCTGCCCTATCCCTCCCCAATCAAATAAACCTGGTTTTGCAGAAAGCAAACTTGAGTCCTGTACAGCAATGTTGTTTTCTAGCACACTGGATGAGACAGCTACTTAAATGCAGGTATCTGATTGCAGATAGCTTTTTAAGCCAGCAGGCTGGTGTGCAGCAGCTGAAGTTGGCTAATTGCAGATCAGATATAGGAAACAGGTAACAAGAGTAACTTACCAGCTGAACAGCAGCTGCAGGTGGATCCTCTAGTGCTGGGCTTTCTAAATCTGAAGCAGATTATCTCTCTAGGAGGACTGCAGTAGTGCCACTTTAAGTCCTCAAAAGGTTCCAGTAATACTATGGCTTGTAATATGTGATCCTCCTGACTGGCCGCACACAACAGTTATTTTTAGTCTTTGACTGTGAAAGTCCTGCACATGCTCTGCTAACAAGAACTGTCCCTAATCACAGACAGTATCTTCCTGCTGAATGTTGTATGCTCAGCTTTAAAATAATCTTGGTTCTGACTTGCACTGAAAACCCTTGTGCAGAAATTCTGCAAAACTGATGCTGCTTATTAAGGCACAATAAACAGATAAAAGAAAACTGTCCTAGTGTAGCAAATCTCATTCCTCAAACCTGAGGCACAGTCTGTAGATCCTGCTAGCTCAGTGCATGAAAATTTGAGCTCAAGGATAACACCAGAGTTTTGTTGCTGATTGTCACAGGTCGTGCAGCTGCACTGGCCTTCTTGGAGAGACTGGTGGAAATATATTGTATAGAGGTGCTGAAGCAAGTGCATCCCCCCAAAGATTTAACTGTAGTTGGATATATCACTTTGCAAGTAAATCCCTGAAGAGCAAGAAACCAATTGCACCATTAAAAGCCTTGTATTATAAAACAGAAGGAGTAAAAGAACTGTACCTGCAGAGGTTAATCTTCAGCACAGGAATTTAAATGAACTCATTAAAATCAACTTACAAATTAGCTCATTATAATGCAATGCTGCAGATCCAGAAGTTGCTTGATCGGGTGTGCCACTTCTGTGAAGTGACTTAAGAAACAGTGAACAAATTGGTAGTGTTAAACTCCCTTTTTCTTTTCAGTCCCATCTGGAACTTCCCCTTCCTTGAACTCTGTATCAACCGCACTTTTTTTTAAGTGAATTAATCTTGTTTGATCCTGTGCTATAAGTGGTGTGTAATATCACTAGCCTTTTGTAATGAAATGTATGTCTGCACACACTTGTGCCCTCCCATGTGCATAATTGAGGCCCTGGCACCATGGGTCACAGCAATGATCATTGTCACTTATTACCTTGATAATGAGACTCCACCAGCTGCTGGCTGTAGTGAGGTTTATTTCCTAGTGGTTAAATTCTAGGTAATCATGATACTTCCCTACTGCCATGAAAGTAACGTTATTATTTAGGGGGAGGAGGGAAAAAAAGACTCCAATGAGTTCTGATATATTTCTATAGATCTGTTCAGAATATCTTTTTTTTGTAACTACAGATGCTAGTGATTAAAACTGGCCTTAATCTTACAGCTTTTCAATTGGCTCTTACATATCCTAGAGGCATACAATAGGCAAGACAGAAAATGAAGATACAAAGAATTTGCATTCCAGCTATATATTCTGCAATAATATCTGTATGTGTGTCTGAACATATATATATGAGAGAGAAACTCCAAGTATAAAACCAGTTAATTGATAACTTTTAAGCTAACCTCACCTCACTGACCCTCCCTATCCATATATAGGGAAAAGATAATTGAAAAATTCCTCAAACTACTACTTTTTAATGTTCCAGAATCAGAAGAATTTTCTAACTGTTGTGTCAAATGTTTTAAGGACCAGGCACCTACAGAGAGCAACATTTGAGATGCTGTTCTGCATTTACAGGAATTGTTTTCAGCCTTTAAAAGGGATGGTGACTGGCTGGACAGTGTTTTGGCACGCGTGTTACCTGGAGACACTTGACCAACTTTTTTTTTAGATGTTATGGAACTGAAATAGATGTGGGGATTTTGAGCTGGCTTGTCTGTCCATCTGGGCTTGTGTCCACCTGAAAAGCACCATGCTGACCCACTAATGGAGCCAGGTTCCCAGGTAGGTCTGGGTGCCTGGCTCTCATGAAAACTGTCATTTTTCCCTTGATGGGAAAGGGCATATAGGTGTGAAAATCAAGTAACAAAGAAAAGGTGCAAACCCTACTTCTGCTGTGCTGAAAGGTGAGTCTTCAACTTTGTAGCAATTCACAATAAACCCACACCTTTCTCCTTGAAGACAAAGCCTACAAGCTTGTGTAATGTTCTTTCCCTCCCTCCTAATCCTTTTTTTCTTTCTTTGCTGACAAGCAGTGGTCTTGCCTGACCTAAAGATGTGAAAAGAAGCTTAGGTGGGAAAAAGGGGCACTGGAGTACACTATTGTAACCAGACTATGTGTAAACTGGTGCTTTTGTGTTGATTCTGCTTGATGATGACTAAAAGAACAAGCTTGTTGAATCTAATTTTCCCATAAGGACGAGTTAAACTGGAGTGGGTGGAATTTTACTCAGGTGAAATGGTCTCGTGGAAAGTTACCATTCCACCACAAATAGTGCTGGGTGAGTAATCAATCTGCTTGGTGAGTGATTTGATCAGGTGCCAATCCGGGCTGGGTTGTGGAGGTGGAAACCTGAATAACTGCAGCTTTCTGAAGGGCACAGTGGGAAAGAATGGGACCTTCCCCCTGTTGCCAAAAAACCCACAAACCAAAAAAATTGTCTGATTACAAAATCTAGGAATTTCCCTCATGCTGATCCCTTTCTATTCAGGGGAAAGAGGTGGTGTTTGGTAACTTCACTGTAAGCCTTAGGCAAGAACTGAAATCCCTCAGTATCATCACTGGCACTGTGAGCAGTATTTAGAGAATATTACTCACTGGACTTATTTGAGGCTAAACAGGGAATTAAGATCCTCTGTGTAGAAATCATCCAGATTAGAGAAGCAATGTTGGCTTGTAAAAGGGCTTATGCACCCCAAAGTTGATGATTCCACCCCACATTTATATTAAGTGGTCTAGTAACATGTATTTTCTTGTCCCACAAACTGTTATCTCATTTGTGGCTGACAGATGTTGTTTTTCAAAGCAATACTGAACACTGAGTGGTGTCTTTTACTTGGCTAAAATAGCCTAATTTTCCTAGTTGTGTTCTTGTATCTGACCTTACTGAGATAGACTTCTTGTGTTATCCCCATTGCTTGCTTTTAAATGAGCTTTTGTGAATGGCTGTCTCTTCTTCAGGTTTTGGACATCCAAATCACCAAACAGAGAATTATTCTGATAAAGATCAAGAGCTTGAAGGGATAGAAGGTGACAGGTGAAAAAAGAAATTAGGACAAATCTTCATTGCCCTGTACCTTCTCCAAAGTGGGTGCTAAGTCAGAAGAGCATTTGATACCTGGTTTGTGATCTAGCAAGTGACTTTTTAAGGTGCAAGGCACAAAATGCCTGTGTGCTGTATTTTCATATAATCATAGAATCATTCTGGTTGGAAGAGACCTTCAAGATCATCAAGACCAACCATTAACCCAGCACTGCCAGGTCACCACTTAACCATGTCTTTTGAATGCCTCCAGGGATGGTGACTCCATCACTTCCCTGGGCAGCCTGTTCCAGGCCTTGACAACCCTTTCAGTGAAGAAACGTTTCCTAATATCTAATCTAAACTTCTTCTGGAAGTGACTATGTTGTGGTCACAACTCGCTGATCCCTTTGCAAGACTTTTCGAAGATCTTATTACTGCTAGTGATACCAATGGGTTTAGAGCTGCTGCTTTGTCTGTGTAAAAGGGCATGTTCAGGTGACAGTGATTTCTAAAAGCTTCACCCTATCATCTGATGGTAAGACCAGGTGGAAGGTCTTGTTTTTCTCCATCTAAATTTGCGAAGCAGCAAGTCTTTCCAATAATTATCTTTGCTCTTTTTCCATCAAATATTGCTTGAAAATTGGACTTAGTAAAACAGAGAACAGGCAACAGCAGCTGTCATGTCAGAACCAGCAGTGCAGACCAGATGTATGATGTTAGGGGCATCTCTCTTCCAATGCTTTTATGCTGCTGGAAAAAAAAGATGCTTTATTTTGATGATTTATTTCCATAGTTTCTAAATATGCAGCAGGCACAGCTTACAGGACCAGAAGTGCTGTCTGCATTTGAGAAAACAGGGATACTTGGACTTGCTGGCAGGTTTGGGTGCTTTTAGTAAAATCTGCAAATGCTACAGAACATGGATATTGCTGTTCTTACTTGTCCATAGAGTTGTTGAGAGAGAAATCAAAGACACTTAATCTTTCTAAACCTCACTGTCCTGATTGATCCAGACACTCAAAAGGCAGAATACCTTTGCTGTCATATACCCCAGAAAATCTGTGCTACTTCATATAAAAAAAAAAAAAAAATCAGAAAAAATAAAGGCATTGAAATTTATGAGAGCAGTGAGGGAAGCAACCGAGAAGTAGAGGTACAGCGAACTGCCAGCCACTGCCTCAAGTAACTGATGTGACTGAGTCCACTCATTTCCCGTGTTACATTATTGTTGCTAGCTTGGCTCTCATGGTCATTTTTAAGGCAACAGTTTTCCTAGCCAGTCAGCAATGTAATTTAACTACTAATGTCTAAACTAGTTTCATGTTCGTCCATTTTCTAAAGTCACCAAATTTTATTATTTACCCACAATACAATTATACCAAAACATACATGTATTTAAGAAAAAAAAAACCAAAACAAACCAAACAAACCACCTTTATAGAAATATTGATAGTGCTTTGAAATCCTCTGTCTCAACCAGGGCTCTGTTAGACATTGCTAGAGGTCTCCCCACTTGAAAATTCCCCTGTTGTGCTGGGCAGGATAAACTTCACGTATCTCCCCTTCTCCCAGCCCCTCCTGATTCGCAGAAGTCTTTGCTGGATGCAGGGTAAACTGAAGATGACTTTTGCTAGGATCACAGTACATGGGACGAGCAGCGTGAGGGTGTAGGTCGGAGGCAGGTAGAATTTGTACTGGTTCTCATCAAAGGCCCTCGACCATCCGTATGTGAGTGTGTGCAGAGTGCTGATTACCAAGGCAATAAATCCAAGGGTGGACTAAAAGGAAAAGAAACGCACATCAGTTAGCAGAGGACCTTTTGTCTGCCTGTTTTCCTATTTTTTTTTTTTTTACACTATTTTGTAAGTGCGCACAGCACAGAGAAAGTGATGAATATTCCTGTGTTTCTTTGACAGAATAAAATGCGATCGGAAACCTTTCTTGGGTAGTGTTCCAGACTGCATTTTTCTTTTCCTAATCAGAGGTTAAGTGTGATATTAGAAACTCAGCAGGAGTTTCCCAGAAGATGCTGCCAACTCAGCTGAGAGGTGGGCTCCTGTCTCCATGTGAAGCAGCAGCCCCCAGCCCCTGCTGAGCACATAGCCGTGGGCAGCTTGAAAATGCTCCTCCCAAGCTGCAGCTGCCAGCTCTGCTGCCTGCTGGCCCATGGTGAGAGGCTGCTGACCAGCGGGGTAAAGCATCAGCATCATGGCTCTGGACCAGCAGTTGGCACTGTCAGAAGTCAGTGAAGCTTTAGCTTCACACAGAGCAAGACACCTTCAGGTAACTGCTGTCATCTGCAGGAAGATGAGACTGTGGAGACATAAGTGCTTTGGTCTGAGGTGATCAACAGCCCTGAAGGGTTTCCTTCTCTGTCCTAGAGATGTGTGTTGGTTTTTGAGCCAGACCATCAAGTTGCATGATGGACCAAGTCCTTGAAATAGGGAGTCAAGAGTCCTTTATCCACTCGGGGAGGCAGCAAGAAGCCAGCCCCCATTCTGCAGACAAGAACTTCCTCCATTTTCAGTTGAGATCATAGCTCCTGAGCACCCACAGAAAAAACATTTTGCCTGAATATTTCCAGATCCCTCTGAGGGTTGCTCTCAAAGCGGGGTTTAAACGGTGACCCCCTCACTGGTGGTTTCTCAGCATCAGAGGTGGTGGATTCTGAGCTTGTGAGCTCCCTCTGCCCACTGGCAGTCAGCAGGAGCTGGGCACTCGCTCCTGGAGGCATCTCAAATACAAGCCTTTGCTGTTCTATTTTCAAAGAAAAGTAAGGGTGAAGCAAATAGCTCTGCTGCCCTACTTGGAGTGCTTGGTCTAATTCTTCAGTAACCACATTTCAAAATGCCTAGACGAGGAAAATTTGGCTGCTGATGTCCCTAACCCAGGGAAGGAAGCCTTAACAAGTCAAAATATCTGGCTTGGTGCAGCTAGTCAGATCAGCAGGAAGCATGGTCTTCCTGAAGGTATCTCCAGGAAAGAGGATACACCTGGAAGGGGAAGGAAATCTCTAAAACGTGCCACCAGATCTAGCTAGGTATTTCACTTTTACAGCACCTCTCAGCCAGCCATGTGTGTATTGCTGAGTCCTGCCATGATTTCACCTGTACAATCTCCTGCCAAGGTAGGGAACTCTTGTTTGTGTTACAGCTGAGCATTACTCAAGGTCATGCTGGGAGCAGACCTGTGAACAGAACCTCAGTCCTGTGTGCATCCCCACACCCATCTTTTCTTACAGATAGAGCTGTCCTTCTTATCAGAAGCCACGTCTGATTCCCAAACCAAAGTGGTAACAAGCAGTAAACCTGAACAGGGTCATGATTGGTTTTACTTGAAAAATTAAGGAGTTTCCTGCAATATGCCATGATTGCAGCTGAACCTAACAGCAGGACCTGACCCATAGCTCATCCATCATTTATTGACTCTCAGTTTATCTCTAATAGGAAAAAAAATCCTGGGGTGGCAAAAGGTTGGAAGTACCAGCTTTAGACTTGTGTGGTAGAGCACAGATGTAAAGCAGGGGAAATGGGACAGGGTGAAGTTCACGGGTAGCAGATGCTTTCTGCCCTGGGCAGAGGGTGTTTTCAGAGTCAGCCCGAGCAGCACTCTATGCACGGCAGAGATGTCAGAGCTGGAGGTAATTAGTTTGTTCTCTACAGTTTCTCTTTCAACTGCTGCTGGTATGGGGGGAAAGTAGGAATAAAAATTAGTAGGACAAAAGGTGACAAACCATCACAGGCGCTCAGTGACCCACCTTTGCGTGTGTATGGCGGGATGCATGAAACAAAAAAGCTAATTGGCAAAAAACGTGGATAAGCTGCCAGTGGCTGGAAACAGCACTGGCAGCTCCTCAAATAGCAGCAATGGGCTGATCTGCTAGTAACAAATGAAGGACTGTCTGGTGAGAGCAGGGGGTGCCTGGAGGGAGTCCCAGTGCTGATGCTGGCTGAAGGACCTGTGTTCAGGAGGGACCCATGGCTGCACCCACCAGACAAGGTGTGAGCTGGGTACAGGTTGATCTGTAAGCACACTAAAAACAAAAGTTCTGCTGATTGTAGTTTGGTTCATTATATCCAACTCAGTATATACTCAGTACAGTACAATGCAGACCCTGCTGAGCACCCCAGGGGGACTGATTTGCCGACATGCTCAGGCCTGGTACTGCTGCAAGTTTTGAAGCTCTGGTCTCGTGTATCCTCTCAGTGCATATTCTGGCTATGAAACCCTTTTGATTTTTGTTTTACACAGTATCAAGGGGTTCTTTTGCACTGTCACAGCATGGGGAATGTGGGACCACCACCCACGCAAGGTGTTAAAGCCCTCTGAAAGATGGCTGCATGAAGATGGCATCTTCCTAATGCAGGCTTTGCATACATTTTCTACTTCTGTGTTAACTCTTCTATCTTCCCTATCTCCTTGATGTCCATGAGGCTCCCTGTAATGCATTAGTAAAGGTGATTCAGTCGTAAGTGGCTCATTTAGAAATGTCTGGGCAGCATCCAAAGCAAACAGCCCCTTCCCAGCCCAAATATGTTTCTGACTTCTGCTGCTGTCAGTCCCGTAAAGTCATTAGCTCCATGCAAGTGGCTCTGGCTCGCACTCTGTCAACAGGAGGGTTAGAAAAGGTCTGATGACAGATTCTTCACATCTCGTGATACATGAGCTAAGAAAGAAACCAGGTCAATTCAACCTTCAAATTCCAGGAGGACTTCTCAAGATGGGAAGGTAAAGGCAATCATACATATTTTTACTTAGCCAATTAGAGCTGATTTGTAAATCACTAGGGAACATTAAAAAAGTCTCCTATAAGTTGAATTACATATGAATCATTCTTGCTATCCAGATTCTAGATCCTGTATGTTTTCTGTTAATCAGAACTTGACATATAGTGGAACTGTGTATCCAATTTAACTATATTTAATTAAACTTTGTATATGTGCAGGAAATGCTATAAAAATTAACTGTTTGTTTGTGGGGTTTTTTTACCAAAATCTTAGCAACAATCCAAATGGGATTTTTGTCCTGTCAGGCAACACAGGTATATTTTAAAAGGGTGGAGGTATCCCATGACACCAATAAGGTGCACACTACTGCTGGAAAATGTCAGACTTGGGTAACTCCGGGCAAGGTGGGGGACTAAAGTAGCTCCTGAATTTGTAAAAAGCCCCAGGCCTCTCTCACATGTGGCTTTTGGTACAGCATCTCTCAAATACACCAGCCACTTCAACTGAGATGGCCTCGAATTGCTGCATTTTCTGGGAGACATCTGCCTGGGGCAGCTGCACTCTGCTTTTTCCCCTCTTTCACTGATGCCTCTGATGTGCTGTAAAAGAGTTGGAGTGCTAGGCATTCCAAATATTTGAGAAAGCAGCCTCACACTTCACCCCTTGTATTTACATTGTGCTACTGTGCATGAATGCAGGGAGGATCACACTGCACTACATGAATGTTAACCTCTGGAGCCTGGGAGCCGTAGCTGTATCTGGTCTTTAATTTTCTCAAGAAAAGCATCACCAATTTATTGATGAGTGAATGCTTTAAAAGAGTCCTTATTTAAAAAAAAAAAAAAAAAAAAAAAAAAAAAAAAAAAAAAGTGAAAAAAGAAAATTATAAGGACGTATTGTTTTGTGTTGGTTTTACAAAAGGAGGAAGGGGGTGGGGGAGGGGAGGGGAAGAAGGGGT
>JANIJG010000076.1:4133-16290 GCA_024611175.1 Megaceryle torquata | reverse complement strand
GGCTTGGAAACCCCTCCAGGGATCACGGGGACTCCCCCCCTGCCCTGGGCAGCCTGGGACAGCCCTGGACAACCCTTGGAGGTGTAGAAATTGTTCCTAATACCCGATATTCACCTGGGGGGTTGGCACCTGCACCTCCCTGTCACCCTCCAGCGAACCATCACTGGCACTAACACCTTCTCCCCCTGCACCACGGGGTCACCCCATCGCATACCCGGAGTTCACACCCTGCCTGGCACCAACCCCGATGTCTCCCGGCTGCCACCAACGCCTGTGACCCCCGTCCTGCCACCCCAACGCCCCCCACCGACCCCTGGACAGCCCCTTCCCCCTGTGACCGGGACCCCCCGCCGCCCCGTACCTGCCCGTCTCCTGCTCTCGGCCGCGGGCCCCGCAGACGTCGGTCAGGCTGCCGGCAGAGACGGGCAGCTCCCCGGTTCGCCGGCCCTCGGTGGCAGCGGCGGCGGCGTCCCCGGTGGCCGAGCCGCCGCTGCAGCTCTTGGTGCGGAAGAGGCGGCTGAGGCGGATCTTCAACGAGCCCTTCCTGGCGCCGGTTCCGCCGGGGGCGGCAGGAGGGGGCGGCGCGGGGCCGGTACCGGCGGCTCCTCTCCCGGCGGTGGCCGCACGGGCGGCTCCGCGGCCGGGAGAACCGGGCTCCTCCTCGGAGCAGCTCCCGGTTTCGTCGGGCTCCAGCGCCTCCAGGACCAGCAGCGCGTCGCTGGTCTCCTCGCCGGCGGGTCCGGCGGGCGGCGGCCCGAGGCACGGGCAGGGGCACCCGGCCGGTCCCTTCGCGCCCAGCCCGGGCGGCCGCAGCCCCAGCGCCGCCAGCTGCAGCTCCAGCCCGCCCGCCGGCGCCGTCCCCCACCTCGCCGCCGCTTTGGGCTCCAGGGCGCAGCGGTGCCGCGGGCACAGCAGCTCTCCGCCGCCTCCCGCCGCCGGGCCCCCGACGCCGCCGCCGCCCCCTCCTCCCGCCGCCGGGCCGCCCTCCTCGCCGGGCCGCCCCTCCACCGCGTTGCGGAACACCATCAGCTGCGGCGGCGGCCGCGGGTTCCGCAGAGACCCGCCACCCGGTAACGCCGCCGCCGGCAGCCGCCCACCGACGGAAGCCAACGGCCCCTCGCCCGCCGCGCCGGTACCGGCGCCGCCCGCCGCGCCCGCCTCCGGCCCGGCCCCATAGCCCAGCAGGCGGCTGAGCACCCGGTAAGAGGCCGCGGCGGCCGCCGCCGCCTCCCCGTCGCGCAGCTCGGCGCGCTGCATGGCTACGGCCGCCGCATGGCCGAGCGGGACCGGGCCGAGCCGAGCCGGGCCGGGCCGAGCCGAGCCGCCCTCACTCGGCCGCCGCCGCCACGGCTCCCTCCCTGCTCCGCGGCGACGGCCGCGCGCCGCCACGCCCCCCCACTTCCGCCGCCGGGCCGGGCCGAGCCCCTTGACCCGGCCACGCCTCCCGGTTGGCCGTAGCCCCGCCCCCCGCGGTGGAAGCCCCGCCCCCCTTCGGAGCCCCGCTCCCAGCCCCGGTACCCCCGGGAGGAGCTGCCGCTGGGGTTGGGGGGGGACACGGACGGACACGGAGCAGAGTTGGGGATTCTGTCGCACCCCGGGACAGCGGGGAATGGGAGGGGAAACTGAGGCACGGGCTCCTGGCACCTTCGTATTGAGAGCCCTGCACGGTTCTTGCACCGCCCACGCACGTTTCTTGCACGGCTCTTGCCCAGCTCTTGCCCAGCCCATGCAGAGCTCTGCACGGCTCTTGCACAGCTCTGCACGGTTCTGGCACGGTTCTTGCACGGCTCTTGCACAGCTCTGCACGGTTCTGGCACGGCTCTTGCACAGCTCTGCACGGTTCTTGCACGGCTCTTGCACGGCTCTGCACGGTTCTGGCACGGCTCTTGCACAGCTCTGCACGGTTCTTGCACGGTTCTTGCACGGCTCTTGCACAGCTCTTGCACGGCTCTTGCACGGCTCTTGCACGGCCCTCGCAGGCAGCGTGTCCCACTGGAGGAGAGGGGCTGGGGACCAGCTCTCCCCACACCTGGAGGCTGGTGAAGAGGGAAGTCACCTCTGCCTCA
Source organism: Megaceryle torquata (assembly GCA_024611175.1). Classification (NCBI taxonomy): domain Eukaryota; kingdom Metazoa; phylum Chordata; class Aves; order Coraciiformes; family Cerylidae; genus Megaceryle; species Megaceryle torquata. Next base: position 14,224 of record JANIJG010000076.1, on the reverse strand, counting down.
GGCAGGGAAGGGGGGCTGAGCCACCTCCCGTGCCTCAGTTTCCCCTCTGCAACCAGGACAGTGCTGTCTGGAACTCAAGGCGTCATCCCACAGCTTGGGGGATGCTGTGAGGATTGTGCCCACCCCCATCCCGCACTGGCCATCCTCAGCCCCACAGGGACATCCCACACTGGGGACACCCCCCCTCCTTTTCCATGCCATGGAATCCGTCCGGGCACCGCGGGATTGAAGCCCGGGACCATATGGGGACCCAGCGGGGGACCTTTCCCCCCTCCCCGGCTGCTGAGGGGGCCACAGGGAGGGCGATGCTGGGAGGAAAATTTCCAGCTGCTGTTGCCATGGCTTCCCATCAGGATGCGTTTGCATCATGGCCAGCTGGAAGGGGCCGGGGTGTGGGGGTCCCCACGGGGCTCAGGGTGGGGGGCACCCCGGTAGCGCGGCCTGCCTGAGCGGGAGTGCGGGGGCAGAATGGGGGGGGCTCTGGGCAGGCAGCGCCAGCAGATGAACACGTTTTGGAGCTGGTGACGTCTGCTCGGGCATCACCGAGGGAGGAAAACAGGCGGCAGAGCGAGAGACCAGCCCCGCAGAGCAGAGCAGGCTCCCGGCCGGCTCGGGCACCGTGCCCACCATGCCCTCCCCGGGCCGGCCGGTGGGGCCGCAGGGGGCCGGGGGGCTCCGCTGAGCCCCAGCCATGGGGCCGTGGTGGTGGCCACTGCTTTGGTGCTCTCATGCGGTGCTGGTCTGCGGCACCGTCCTCGTGGGGGGCCAGCACCCGCAGGAGAGACCCTCCCGGCCAGCGGGATGGTCCCCGGCCCTGTCATCCTCCTGGGCACCCACGCCGGAGCCAGGAACTTCGGGGGACACCGAGGGCTTGACGGCGGCGATGGCTTTTCTGCAGACGGGCGATGCACAGCGGCTGGCCCAGGCCAACTGCAGCCGGGGGGTGGTGGTGGGGGCGGCCGGCCCCGGTCCCCCCCCGGCGCTTCGTGCCACCCTACGTGCCGCCCCCGAGGCGCTGGCCCACGCCGCCAACTTCCTCAACATGCTCTTCCAGACCAATGACATCCGCGAGGCCAGCGTGGCCGAGGACGTGGAGTGGTACCAGGCTCTGGTCCGCAGCCTGGCGGAGGGGCACCCGTGGGTGCGCCGGGCGGTGCTCGCCCTCGACGCCCACCCGCTGGCTGCCAAGCCCCGGCTGATGCTTCAGGCCACCAAGGGCGATGACGAGATCCTGCTGCAGGACGTCTCCGCGGCCGCCCCCAGCCTGGGCAACCTCAGCTGGGACAACGACTGGTTCAACGCCCTCAAGTCCCAGCGGACCACCCTCCTCCGCAAGCGCGTGCTCAGCAATGACCTCCGCAGCATGGACACCCCGAAGTGGCAGCAGGGTGACAGCTACGTGGGTGAGCCGGGTCACGTGAGGTGGTCCCCACCGTTCCTCGAGTGCCGGGATGGCAGGTTCCTGCCCTCCTGGATGGTCACGCTCTCCTCTGCTTTCTACGGGCTCAAGCCAGACCTCAGCCCTGAGTTCAAGTAAGTGGTACCCGAAGGGGCTGGGGGAGTGTAACGAGAGTTGGGGTGGTGCCCCAAGTGCATACGGGGGGGTGCAGCTGGAGGCATCACTCCGGGGTGCAGGCAGCACGGTGCCAGTCCTCCTGGCAGTGTGCCGGCACCGTGCCTGCGTCCCCGTGCACGTGGGCGTTTGCACGTCCACAGGCACGGAGCTGACCCCTGGTACCCCCTCGGTTGTCCCTCTGCTGCCCACATCAGGCTGCCACCCCCAGGCCCCCTGCTGCAGTCATGCTGGGGTCTCTCTTGGGAGCCAGGGGATGTCCCTAGGCGGGTGGGTGCCTGCTGCACTCCAGCACCCCATGAGTAAGGAGCCACGGTGGGAGGCACTGGGGAGGGAAGGAGTGAGCTGGGTTTAGTCCTGGAGAGGGGACATAGCCCCTTTTCCAAGGGGAAAACCCTGTCCCCCTCAGAGCACCCAGGGAAGAGGGTTGGTGCTGCAGGGCAAGGGTCAGCACACAGGGACCCCACCCCCAGAAGCTCCTATTTTCTCGTCATCTGCATTGAAATCCCTCTCAAGGAGCAGATTTCACACCCAGGAGCTGCTGCCCCTGCCCCTATCCCTGCCCCAGGGGCACCAACCTCCTGCAGACACGGCTCTGAGGGGGCACCTCTCAACCTGGGGGTCCAGGAACGTTGCTGACACCATCCTCGTGGTGTTGCCCCACCAGCCCATGTACTGCCCACCCCCTGGGCTGCCTGTTCCAGAGGCAGGCTGGGTGGGGGGCGCAGGGTGGGCACAGGGAGGCACCGCACAGCTCCCAGGATTAACCCCATCCCTCTGCGCAGGGGCGTCGTGAGGGTGGACATCGAGCTGCGGGACGTGGCCATCGACCAGTGTGCCACTGGGCCGGGCTGGTTCGCAGACACGCACCGCTGTGACCTCAACAGCACCCAGGTATCGGCCACTGACACCCAGCACCCAGCTCGCCATCCCCTCGGACAGCAGGACTGGGGCTTCCCAGCACCAAACTGCCCCCGTCCCCCGGGCCGGGCTGTCCCTGCTTCGTGTCCCTCCCTCCAGGCTGAGCTTTATCCTCTCCCGGTCGATCCATCTGCTTCGTTCAGCTGCTCTCGGAGCAGCAGCCGAGGGGTTTATTGTGCAAATCTTCCTTCCCCGCAGCGGGTGACCTGGGTGCTCCCTGCCTGGGCACCACAGGGACAGCCGGGCTCTGGGGGCAGGCAGCCCATGGGCAAATCACCCCAACCAGCAGCCCCCGATCCCCTCTGGCAGTGCCAACCCGAGCGATGCCCGAGTGTGTTTCAGGGCTCGGCACGCCCGGCAGCACCCCCAGCCATGGCAAAACCCGCAGCCCCCCCAGCTCAGTGCAGATTGGGGTCCTGCTCCGACTGCAAAAAGCTGTCCCCAAGTGGGAAAAGCGTCACCAGCTTCTCTTTCCTGCCAGCGCCCTGCAGGCGATGCCCTCTGGAGGGACGGGCTCTGCTGCCCGGGCATCCCTCCAGAAAACAACAATACCCAGAAAAGCTGCCAGCCCGGCCCATTCGGGGCAGGATCCGGCTGCGGGGGATTAGAGCAGCGGTGCCCTGCCCGCCGCTGCCGTCATGGCCGGGCAGGATTAGTGCGCTCTGCTGCATTAGGTGTCCATTTAGGTTTTAGGGAGGGATTTGGGGGCCAAGCTTCGGCTTTTAGCTCTTAATGTTTAACCACTGATTCCTCCTGGGCACGGGGGAGGATGGCGGGGGGTCAGGGACCAGCGAACTGGGGGCTGTTGATGGAGCCCCAGGTGTAGGGAAGGGGGGATGTGGAGCACAGAGGGAGCATATGGGGTGCAGGATGAGCCCTCGCCCTTCCGTGTGTCTCAGCCTGTCTCCTTCAGTGTGTCCCCCAGGAGAGCCGCGGCTTCGTCCTCGGGAGGTACCTGTGCCGGTGCAAGCCAGGCTTTTACAGGGCTGGTGGAGCAGCCAGCGGTGCCCGGGCAGGTGGGTACCGTGCCCACCCCCGGGGTCCCCGTTTCACCCAGTGGCACATGGCTACAGCAGTGGGATCTGGGGACTGTGGGAAGCCTGAGCAAAGAAAGCGCCACTGATCGCGGGATGCGGTGATTTCACCTGGCCCTCGCTCTGTCCCCAGGCACGGCGGGGACAGACGGGGGGTCCCGGCTGGCATGTCGGCCCTGTCGCCAGGGATGTGCCACCTGTGAGGACGACGTGCCCTGCCTGATCCAGGAGGACCGGGTGCTGCGGGCAGCCGTCCTCTCCTGCCAGTCCTGCTGCATGCTGGCCGTCTTCCTCAGCATGCTCATCTCCTACCACTACCGACGGAGCAAGGCAAGGGGTCCCCGGGTCCTCCCCCCTGCCCTGCTCCCCTCCCATCCCCAAACCCTGTGATCCTGGGGGGGTCAAGGGAGGGGATGTCACAGCCTGGCACCCTCGGGGGGATCTCCCTCGCCTGGCTCCATCTGGGCACCAGCTGAGGCTCCCGGCTGCACCCTCACGCCTCTGTCCCCGCAGAGGATCCGGGCATCGGGAGTCGTCCTCCTGGAGACGATCCTCTTCGGGTCCCTCCTCCTCTACTTCCCTGTGAGTATCCAGGCTGAAAACCTCTGGGCTGGGGTTTAAGAGCGTTTGCAGCCTGGCCCAGCTGCCCCCTGCGCAAGGGCGTCAAGCCGGCCTCAAGCAGGGCATGGGCACAACTCCACCTAATTGTTAATTTTGCTGGCACAGCCCCCGATGGCTGCAGTATAAACCTTCTCAGGAAACCAAATCCCTTTTCTCCCGCTGGCCGTGGGAATTAATCCCTGCCCAAATCCCCTCTCCCTCCCGCAAGAGCTGCGGCGGATGCTGCAGAGCCAAGGGGGAAGGGCGGCAGCAGGGTTGGCCCGAAAGCAGGTGGCTTCCGAGTCCCCAGTGTTTGCTGGCAGGTGGGATCCAGCCCCCGCTGCCCACCGACCCTTCTCTCCCCCACCCCAAGGTGTTCATCCAGTACTTCAAGCCGAGCATCTTCCGCTGCATCGTCCTGCGCTGGGTGCGCTTGCTCGGCTTTGCCATCGTCTACGGCACCATCACCCTCAAGCTGTACAGGTAGCTGGGGTTGGGACTGGGGGAGCTGGATGTTTGGCACCCCCATGGTGGGGACGGGCTGGGGGCTCACCCCCTCCACACCTCGCAGGGTGCTGAAGGTGTTCCTGTCCCGCACGGCCCAGCGAGTGTCCTATGTGTCGAGTGGGCGGGTGCTGAAGATGCTGGGGCTGATCCTGCTCCTGGTGCTGTGGTTCCTGGCGGCCTGGACCATCGGGATGCTGGAGAATGTCGACAAGAACATCCCGCTGGTGATCCGCACCCAGACCGCCCGCGGGCTCCACTTCTACATCTGCAGCCACGACCACTGGGACTACATGATGGTGATCGGTGAGACCAGCCCGCATGGCGTCCCAGGGTTCCCCGCAGCCCCAGGACCCCACCCTGTACATGTGGCCTGTGGTGCTTGTATTTCCTTGTCCATTTCATCTGCCTGGAGCCTGCAAGCAGCGCTGGGGCACCCGAGCTGCCTCCCACCCTCTCCTCTGAGCATCCCCAGGACTCACCCTGGTGCAGGGCACCCAGTGCAGGGTCAGCAGGTGCAGGCGGTGAGTCCTGGTGTACTTTGGGCTGGTTGTGCCAGAGGATGCTCTGCACCAGACCCTGCTCCAACCGCAGCGCGTGCCGATGGCAACTGGCAGGAAGGTGCTGGGCTGGATGCGTCCCGAGGCAGAGAGGTCCCAGCAGGCAGCAACACCCACCCTGCAGCTCAGCACCCATTAGTGCCACCCAGGAAAACATTCCGATGGCAGCAGAATGATGGGGCTGGGTGCTCAGCTCTGCTCCGCTGCTCTCTCCCACAGCCGAAATGCTGTTCCTGCTGTGGGGCAGCTTCCTGTGCTACGCCACGCGCACCGTGCCCTCCGCCTTCCACGAGCCCCGCTACATGGGCATCGCGCTCCACAACGAGCTCATGGTCTCCGCCACCTTCCACGTGGTCAGGTAGGGTGAGGGGGCTGGGAACCAAGATTCCCATCCCTGGCGACACAGAGGAACCGGTGGCAAACCCCTGAAGCTGGCAGGTTCCCTGCGTGGGTCCCTGGGCAAGGTGGAGGCTGTGGGGTCTGGAGGTGGGGAGGGGCCTGCAGGCATCTCAGCAGGATTGCCCTTCTCACCTCATTTAGGTTCATCATGGTCCCCTCACTGCACCCCGACTGGACCCTGCTGCTCTTCTTCGCTCACACCCACGGTACCATCACCATGACCCTGGCGCTGCTCTTCATCCCAAAGGTAACACTTGGCCCAGGGGTTTGGGGATACAGGGCCAGCGTTCCCCAGTGTTTCAGGGACCCCTCGATGAGCTAACACCCCATCACCCCCAGTTCCTGCACGCTGGCTCGCCGCTGCGGGAGGAGATTGCGGCCGAGGTCTACGAGGATGAGCTGGACATGCGGCGCTCGGGCTCCTGCCTGAACAGCAGCATCGCGTCCGCCTGGAGCGAGCACAGTCTCGACCCCGATGACATTCGGGTGGGTGGCACACTCAGGACCTTCTTTTGACGCTAGCTATGCAGCCCCGCGCAGAGTAAGAGGTGCCTTTTGCAATCTTTCTCCTGATGCAAAGCAGAGTGGGGGGGGAGAGGGGAGAAGGGAGTGCAGGGAGAACCGCTACCGGCCACGGCGGGCGGAACCGGCCGCGTCCCCCGGGTTGGAGGGACGGGCAGCGCCGGGGCTTGGGGACACGGGGCTGGCCTGGCCCAAGGAGCCAAGCCAGGGCGCTGCAGAGCAGTCCCAGCCGCAGCCCCCGTGATGCGCTCTCCTCTCTCCCCTCTCTCTGCTGCGTCCCCCCACCCGCGGTGCGCAGGAGGAGCTGAAGAAGCTTTACGTGCAGCTGGAGGTGCACAAGACGCGGAGGATGGCAGCCAACAACCCCCACCTCCCCAAAAAGCGCAGCGGCTCCCGACGTAGCTTCGGCCGCTCCCTTGCACGCCACGGTGCCGAGCCGCCCGAGGCCGTGGCACGCTGGAGCAGCGGCGGGGAGCGGGTGGGCACCCCGGCCCCCCAGCGCAGCTCCTGGGCCAAGCGGTCCCCCAACTCCAGCGGTGCCAGCCTGCGGGCGCGGGACGGCGGCTCCTGGCACCGTGCCGCAGCCCTGCGCAAGTCCCGCAGCACCGAGGGTCCCCCACGGGAGCACCGGGGGAGCCCCCGCCAGGAACCCGCGCCGGGGTGGAAGATGACAGCAGCGATGGCCTCTGAGCCATCCGACAGCGAGTCCCTCGACGCTGCCCCACTCGTGTGCAAGTCGGCCAGCGCCCACAACCTGGCAGGGCCCGGGCAGCTCCTGCTGCCCCGCGTGGCCCCCCTGCAGAAGTCGCTCAGCGTCATCGCCGGTGCCCGGGAGGAGGCCCTGCTCGCCGCCAGCAGAGCTGCACGGGAGGGGTGGGATGACAACTGGTACCTGTCCACGGGCCACAGACCCCCCCTGGAAGCTGGGAAGCCCCAAAGCCCTGGTGCAGCCTATACCCTCCCGCCAGCTGGCTCCAGGCCCACTGAGGGGACGTCCCAAGAGGATACGTCCCCGCCGGCTGATGGCAAGGTGCAGAAACGTGTCACCTACGCACCCATCAAAAGCGTCAGCGTCGACAGCTCCCACCTCCCTGGGCGGGTGAGGGTGACAGTGAAGAGGACCCCGCCACCACCCCCTATCCGCTACCAGAGCCTGGGCCATCGTGCCACAGCAGCCACAGACAGCCCAGAGCCCGTGAAGCCGTGCACAGAGCCACCAGCACCGGCAGGAAAGCCGGAGGGAACACCAGTGGCAATGGTAGAGGAAGATGTGGGGCACGCGTCTCCCACGGCAGGGAAGGGCAGGCTGGTGACCGCAGCCTCCATCCCAGCACAGGTCTGCCCCTGGGAGCTGGTCCAGGAGGAGATCCTGAGCCAGAAGCAAAAAGCTGCTGAAGCAGCAGACTCGGGGACCGCTGGTGATGTAGCAGCCACCACCCCACCCAGCCTCAAGCCATCCTCCCAGAAGACCTCTCTGTGGAGTGTGGGATTCGCTCTCAAAGCTTTCAACCGCTCCAGGGGGAAAAGCACGCTGAAGGGAAAGAAGGAGGGTGAAGGGAGCCTCAGGGAGAGGGGGCAAGGTGGGGGCAGCGTGGCAGGGATGTCGGCCACATCCCCCGGGGCAACTGTACAAGACCCCATCACCAAAAGCCTGGAGTGGGGAAGGCAGAGGCCTGGCAGTGAGGCCACCACCCACCCGTGGCAGGAGGACAAGGTCCCCTGCCAGCAAAACAACAACGCCGGCACTGCCCGGGAAGCCGAGGGCTGGGGGGACAGTGGGGCACAAGGGCAGTGGGACGGCCTGGCCCTTGGGCCAGGCGATGCTGAGAAACTGGCAGAGGAGCCCAGCACTCCCCAGGAGGATGCAGATGCTGGCAGGGACCTGGTGCCACCCTCAGAGGGGCACGAGGTCCCACCCAGCGCGGGCCATGAAGAAGGAGCTGAATGTCCCCGTGAAGCCCCGGGGGTGGCCGGCAGTGGGAGAGCACAGATGTGTCCCTGGGAAGGGGCCGAGGCTCCCACAGCAGAGCAGGGGTGGGGTGATCCTGCAGCCATCGTGGGGCTCATCGCACTGAACGAAGGGGTGGCCGGGCCAGGCAGAAGGCTCGAGGGTGACGACAGGTCCATCCCCCACGGGGACCACGCAGAGATGGAGCAGCCACCTGCAAAACTCATCCCAGGCAGCCCCGACCCGTCCACCGACGGTGTGCGGAGAGCGGCAGCCGAGAAGCCCGGGGCTGAGCTTTGTCCCCAGGCAGCCCCAGGCGGGAGAGGAGCTTTGCTGCGGCAGGAGGCGATCGCTTCCCGGGAGGACAGCGGGGTCCCACCGGGCGAGGAGAGCCCGGCCAAGGCCCTGGAGAAGTCGGGCAGCCAGCCCGAGCCCCTCAGTCCTGGGGGTGGCCAGGACACGAAGCGGGTCCCCCCCAGGAGCCGGAGCGCGGAGGTGGCCCCGGCTGCGGTGGGGGACAGGCAGGCAGAGTTGGGTCCTGGGGACACGCGGCCAGAGCCCAGAGTTAAAAGGGAAATTGGTCCCCGGGAGGAGATGGGGGGCAAGCGCGGGGAACTGAGAAGAGCCCCAGGGAAGGACGGCAGTGTGAGGGGTCCCCAGCACCCCGGGGAAGAGCCGGGCGCGGAGAAACCAGCGACCAAAACCCTAGAGCTGCTGAAAACGGCTTCGGAGAAAGGGGCCAGGGAGGAGGTCAGGAGGGCTGAGGTTTGTCCGTGGGAGAGCGGGGAAGGGGAGGGGATGAGCAGAGCAGAAATCTGCCCCTGGGACGCGGAGGGGGCTCGGCCAGAGCAAGAGAGGCAGGAAGGAGAGAGGAGGCGGCTGGTCCGGAGCGTCAGACCGGCATCGCTGGGTCTGCGGAGGGCGCAGGAGAGCGGGAGCAGCCTGCAAGTGCCCGGCCGTCCCTGGGGCAGCACCAGCAGCGAGAAACCCTCACCGAAACCAGCTCCTAAAAGCTCTGGGCTGCCAGAAGTGACCCCGAGGAGCCCCGGGAGCACACGAGATTCGGTTTGTCCCTGGGAAGCAGCGGGAGCTGAGAGCGATGCAGACGAAGTTTGCCCTTGGGAAAGAGGAGCAGCCTTATCCGATGAAGGAAAATTAGATGATGCTGAAATTTCCCAAGTGAAAAACGAGATTTCCCCACAGAGAGCAGGCGAGGGGGGCACGGGAGGGGTGGCTCTGACTGCGGAGAAGCCCAGCACAGGCCTCAGAGCTCTGCCCAAAACATCATCCAAGGAAGGAGGAGCCATTGATAGCAAAAAGGCTGAGGTTTGCCCATGGGAAGTGGAGGATGAGCAGCTTGCTAGAACAGAAATCTGTCCTTGGGAAGAGCCTGCAGCTCCGCTGGGGAAGGAGAAACAGAGTCAGGATACACGTGGGACTTCCAGAGAGGAAAACAAACCAGGATCCAAAGGACTTGAAGATATCAAAGTAAAGCTGGCAGAGATGAGTGGCCACTGGCCAGAGCACAGGGACACCGAGATGCCTCCTAAGCTCACTGAGAAGAACCTTGAGAGCTCAAAAGCCAAGTCCAAGACATCTCAGAGCATGGAAAGCATAAAGGAGGAGATCTGTCCCTGGGAGAGCCTGGGCATGGAGGAGCCTCCAGAAAAAAAACACACCACAAGCCCTGTGTTGCCCAAAGCACCTTCCAAGAAATCCCAGAGCGAGGAGAGTCTGAAGGCAGAGGTCTGTCCCTGGGAGGCCCTGGAGGCTGGAGCTGCTGGTAAAGCAGAAATCTGCCCCTGGGAGGTGGCTGCAGCTCCCTCTGACCAGCACAAGGCAAACCTGGTCCCTGTGCGGGGTTCAAAGGGGGACAAGCGCATCACGCGCCAGGCAGCCTTGGCCAGCCCGGTGAGATCCCCGGAGATGGGGAGTGGAGAGCGGGAGGCCATCTGTCCCTGGGAGAGCCTGGGCACAGAGGAGCCACCAGAAACACCCCTTGCCAGGAGCCCTGTGCTGCCCAAAGCTCC
>JANIJG010000075.1:0-17789 GCA_024611175.1 Megaceryle torquata | reverse complement strand
AAAGAGGGAGGGGAAGGGGGTGTGGGGGGGTGGGGATTGGGATGCTACAGGGAAACCTGGGTTGGGAAATGGCCCTGCGAGGTTGGGGCAAGGAAGGGGGCGGCTGGGGCCGAGCCGCTCGTGTTTCACATCACGTCAGGGCTGAGGAATTTCCTCTGCTCTGGGGGTGCCTCGCAGAGAAAAAGGGGGAGGCTTTAAGGTTAGCTGGGGATGAATAATAGCCAAGAGGCGAGGGATTAAAAGCGTTACCCAGGGCTGCTGTTTACAAGCAAACCCCCTTGCAGAGCAGAGGGGAAAGAGGGATGTGTTGGGGTGACAGTGGGGACCCCGAGCCACGTGTCCCATCCCTGGTGAGCAGAGCAGGGCGATTGTCCCCAGCCCCGATGTGGTTTCCTCCCCGAGAGCCCCTCCGCAGCCAGGTCCCCACAGCCAGTCCCCTGCACGCGTGGTGTGTCCTGGGGTGCCCGGCCTGGCTTCCCCACCATATCCCCCCATGGCCCCAGGAGCTTTCCCATCCTTTCCGTCCCTCCTGAGTTGCAAGGTGCCCAGGTCATCCCTGTGCAGAGGAAAATCCGTTTCTCTGAGAGGGCTTGTGCCACCCGTTGGGTTGCCCGGGAAAGGGGCAGGGAGAGGAGGCAGCCGGAGACACCCGTGCCTGGGGGCATGGGCTGGGTGCTGTGCCTGAGTGCAGGGATTGTACCCTGTTGGGTGACAGGAGCAGCCCCTGGACCTGGGCTTAGCCTGGCATCGTCCCACCACCTCCTGAGCTCAGGTTTTGTCCCACAACACTTCATATTCTTATCCCTTTTATCGCTGTTTTGTGTGATGCAAGGTCAAGGTGAAAAGGGCAGGGAAATGCGTTTCTCTCATGTTATTCCCTGTTATCCTCCATCTCTGACAGGACAGGCGGGAAGGGACCATTGCAGGGTGGAAATGCAGCCCCCGGGCTGGGCCAGGGATGCTGCAGGGTCTGACCTGGCTGCCCATCTGGGATGGCAGAGACTCTGGAATGTGCTGCGGGCAACCAGGCTCCAGTTCCAGGGGATGTGGTAGGGCCAGGCTGTTCTCCCTGATTTAGCCTAGGGAAACTGAGGCATGAGGGGGCATGAAGCTAAAGGGGGCAGATGGGCTTATTCCACCCCAAAAAAGGGGGGTGAAAGGGCAAAAACTGTTTTGCGAGACAGGGAGGATGTAGACAGGCTGTAAACCTGAGGATGCTGAGTGGGAGCACCTGCAGCACTGGCTATGCTGGGGGAGACCCTGCACCCGGGTGAGCCCCCTGACTGTGCCTGGGCACTCAGGATCTGCTCCAGTGACCAGCACCACAGTGCTGGCATCACCCAGGGGGGAGGACACCAAATATACCTATACCTGAGACTCGGGGTGCCCTCGCACCCTCAGCCTGCCCTGATCTAACAGGTTCCCTTCTACAAAGCATTTACACAAACGATGCATCTTTTAAAGGTTATAAAAATGGGTTTGGTGGCTGATGGGGGACTGGAGGGTGCCCAGCTCTCCTCTTCCCCCTCTGCCCCGCTGAGCCCTGCCTATTCCCAGGTACATTCCTGACATTGCTCCGGCTGGGAGTGCAGGGAGGGCACTGACCCCCTGAGCATGGGAAAAATGTCTGTCTGCGGGCGGGAAAGGAGGTGCAAATAGTGCGGGGTGAGGAGGTCAGCCGGGAAATCCCTTTCATCTTTTCCTGGGCCTTTAGCTGCCACGCGGCCCGGGAGCGTGTGGGGCGAACGGGAGAGGGTTTTGTCTGCGGCTGGAAAAGGGGAGGCTCCCAGGAGGGGGGTCCTGGGAGGCCGGATGCTGTTTCCAAGCTGGAGGAGGCTGCATCGCCACGTGGGGCGGGTGGTGCAGAGATGGGATGGACAGGTCACAGCGCTGACCCTTGGGATAGGTGATGGGCAATTAGGTTTGGCCTTCATCTCTTTGCTGGGCTCAGCAGGCTGCTGGGACCCCCCAGACCTTGGGGTGACAGGGGCACCAATTCCTTCTCCTCATGATGTCTGTAACTGGTGGCTCAGCCCCACTGGGGACACAGGTTCCTGGGTACCAGTTGCTGCCCCAGCATCATCCTGCGTGCTGGAGGGAGCCCTGCCAGGGTGGTGCCCCCAGCCTGGAGAAATCCCAGTGAAAACTCAGCCCAGTCTCCCCAAGGACAGCTTGCAGACTGGGCTCTCCCCTTGGGTGCAGGGGTCGGGTGGTGCAAGGGGCTTGACGCTGCACTCAGGCTGCTGGGGCAGGCCCAGATCTCTCAGCAAGACCAGAATAAAAGGCAAAACTCCCCCTCCCTGTCTGCTTGGCCAAAAAAAAGGAGATGGATGATGGTGGGGGGATGATGAAGAGGAGATGGAGTAAGCCCCCGAGATCCCCAGAAGATGTGGGGCCTTCCCCTCCTCTGCCGCAGACCCCCTGCACGCCCTCACTTTGATCCCTCCAGCTCTTTATCCCACTTGGACTCGAATAAACCTCTCCCTGTGACTTGAACCCCCAATCTCCCTCCCAGCAGCCCCCAAGGAGCGTAAGGCTGCTGCCGTCACCTGCCCTTGTTGGTCAAAGGAGGAGTCCCAGCGCAGCCCTGCCCCACGCTGAGCCGGATCCAGTCTGGCTTCCAGGAATCGGGACTGGGGCGGGTGCCTGTGGGTGACAGCTGGTGCCTTGGGTGGCATCTGCTTGTCCCGATGAGCTCTGCTTCCAATACACCCCTTTCCTAAAGCACCCATGTGCCCGTGCACCCAGGTCCTGCTGCCCAGAGGGACCCCGTCTCTCCCCGTGGGTTTCCATTGCCTGCACCACGGGGCGAAGGCTTCTCCTGCCTGTGCAAAGCAGATGGTAAAACACGGCCTAACAAGATCAGAGATTAATCTGCACTTTGCTTCCAAATCACATAATCATCTAATTATTCTCGGTATCGGGGTGGAGCAGGCTTCAGGCTCCTGTCCCTGCTTCCTCCTGGGCCACTGTTCATGGCACGATGGTGGCAGGGGGTTGGATCCTGCCCCGGTGCCTCTCCGGGGCCCCATTAGTTTGGTGGGACTGCCCAGTGCTCAGCTGGTTTGCTGCCCTTCAGGACCGTGTCTGGCAGGAGGTGCTGGGATTCAACCCAGACACGGAGCAGCAGCAGTTTCCCATCGCACCCCCTGTCCCAGTTCAACCTTGCACCAGCATTACCCACCTCATGTCGGGTCAGCCCAGCATGAAACACACCCCTGAGCACCATCCCCCATCCCAAGGAGCAAAACCAGCCCAGTGACTCCCAGTTCCCACCAGCAAGATGCACTGAGATGCTCCACATCTCACCCCCAAGCCGGGCAGCACTGACACCGGCCGCTGCTGCCCCAGCACCACAGGCGGCTTTTACAGGAGAGGAAACTGGGGGAAATCTTGTGTTTTGGGCAACGCGTGCGGCCAGCAGCCCCCGGTTCCTGCGTGGTCGGCGCCGCAGCCCCATTATCAGCACGGCCGGGCTGTTTGCTGGAAAAGGGCGGCAGCGGGGCTGGGTGACCCCACGCTTCCTTCCTTTCCTGGAAGCCACTCGCTCCGAGCGTCACGCTCGTGCTCTGATAACCAGCTGCTTTCACAACACGCGGGGCCGGGTTCGCTCCCTGCTCTGCCACCGTCCTTCCCGCCGGCACATGCTTGTCCTGCCTCAGTTTCCCCCCGCCCCCTCCATGGAGGTAGAAACACAACCCCGAGTGCTGCAAACCCTGGCTGCTTGCGAGGAGAGCAAGAGCATGGATGTGTTTCTCTGCAAGGTGTGATGAAGTGTGTCAGGTCTCAGCCATCTGAGCAGCAAAGGTTGTGCTGGAAACGCCCCTTCACAAAACTAGAAGGGGAAAGAAGAGAAGTGTGTGTGTGGGGGGTGTCCTTTAGCCCCTTGACAGTACCCAGGAAAAGGCTGGTGGGTCCCAGGAGCTGAACTGTGGAGCTGTGCCTGTGGCCAGGCACCTGCTGGGCCCCTCACTCTGTGGGGTGGATGCAGAACCTTGGTGCAAGGTGTGGGCTGAGATGGGAGTGGGCTGGGGGCTTTTTGGTCCCCGGAGCAGAGCAGGAGGCGGGTCCTGTTTGCACAAAGGGGCTGAGCAGTCCCAGATGCCTTCTAAGCCATGGGCAAGGGACATACAGGGGGCACATGCAGGCAGAGAGGGGGACATGCAGGCAGGATCTTGCCTGAGTCAGGCAGCGTACTGGCCAGGCACGTACCTGGTGCAGTCCCCTCCCTGCGTGGTGGCAGGTCCCTGCACGCCACAGAAGCCAGTGCCGCAGGTCAGGGAGGGATGTGTGGGGCAGGCAAACCCGGCCAAAGGGGAAACTGAGGCAGTGATGCCATGACCTGCCCAAATCCATCAGCCTCTGCTTGCTCCCCGGACACCAGTTTAGAGTTCCTGGGGTGCTCAGTGTTGGGCTGGTGTCAACAGGGTTTGGCCCTGCACTTGGGGACCTGGCAGGGTGCTGAGTGCTCCCATCCTGCAAAACTCTCTTTGGTCCCCTGTGCAGGGACCAAAGCAATCCCAGGGGACCACCACCCCTCCAGAACACCCAGTTTAGGGTCAGCAGCAAAGCTGGGATGCTGGGTTCCTCCTTGTGAGGCCGGTGCAGGACCAAGAGTGGCTCCTTCACCTTATCTGGGTTGTGTGAGGAGGAAGTTTGCAGGGTGGATTCCAGCAGGCAGGTAAACAGCAGCCAGATGGGACCCAGATACTTGCCCGGAGACACCCACCGAGCCAGGTTTGCACAGCCCGGATGCTTATTTGCTCTAGGAAGGGCTTTTCCCTCCATCAGACGTCAGCAGCGGTACTGGGACGTCACCCCAAGCAGCCTTACTGGGCTCTTCCATCACCTTCCTGGCCAGGTGCCTGCAACTGGGGTGTGGGAACTGCTGTGGCACGGTGGGGCTGGGAGCCTGTGCTGGCACCTGGCTACTGTAGCCTCATGTGCCCTAGCCAGGGATCAATGTGGATGCCCAGGTCTCCTCTACCATGGCCAGAAGGGCTCAGGGAGCCCAGGGCACCCAGCAGTGCTGGGGTTTGGGTGCAGGATGCACTATCCTGGCCCCACTGGACCCCTTTGCTGTAGGGTGAGGGCAGAGGGGCTGCTGCTGTCTCCCCCATCTTGGGTGGAGGAGGTGGCCGGGCAGGGCCAGGCTGCTGGCAGAGGGTGCCAGGCGTGCCCTGGCACACATTCGGGTGCACCTCGCACCCAGCCCCGGTCCACAGAGCCAGCGGGATGCTCCCAGCCCCGGTTGCGAGATCCAGTCTTGGCTCATCTGGCTCGCCCAGCTCGCCCTTCTCCCTCCACACCCAGAAAGCCTGCACCTTTCCCTGTTCTGAGGGGAAAACCGAGGCACTGGGATGCACTAGACTGATGCTGGGATACAGAGGGGATCTGCCAGGGGAGGCCAATGGACTCAGCCCAGCACCAGGACTACCTGCACTGAGCATCATCACCCACCCATCAGACCACAGCACCCTCCATCCCAGGGTGCTGCTGCATTTCCCCAAGCCCCTGGGCTCTCTGCACCTCTCCCATCACAGGGATGCTGCTGGGGCATTTCTGCTCCTAGGTCTCCATGTCCCCCCCACATCCCTGAGACAGGAGGGGTCTGGGGCGCAGTGCCCACCACAGCATCGCCCACATTTCCCTGCGCTTTGCTGGGTGGTAAATAATGCAAAGCCCAGAGGGTTTCTCGCTGCCATGGGATGAGCACCCGAGGGATGCTGTTCCCTTTGCCTGCCAGGGCACGGAGGGGAAACGCTGGGTCAGGACCCGTCGGCTGCTCAGAGCGTGTGTTTACTGTGTCAGAAGAAGCCGTAAATTCTCCCGGTTTAATTGAAAGCTGGTGCTGTGGGTTTGGCTTAATCCACCCTCCTCCTCCTCCTCCATTAGATAACGTCTCGCTGAAACCACTTTGCAAACTCACGGCATTCCTGTGTGCTGAGTGCTGGGGCAGCTGGCGGGCCACGGTCATGGTCACAGCCACGCTGGGCGCTCATGGGCTGTGGGGCTGCTTCGCTGCCACTGGCTCTGCTCCTCTGCACTCATCCTGCCCCAGTCCATGTCCGGGTTCTGGCTGGGAAGAGGTGCCTGTAACAGTGATGAGAACAGACCCACTCGTGACGTGTAACACAGATGGCAATGAGATGGGGTGGCTGGGAGAGGTGGGATGCAGCCAGATGCAGGGTTGGGCTGGGGGGGAGTGTGGGGGGAGCCCCCTAAGGGTCCTCAGGAATAGATTTAAAGGGATCAAGTTGAAAAAAATAAAGGGAAATGGCTTGGGGGGGTGTGGGGAGTGTGGAATCTGAGCAGCAGAGGGATGGGACATCCCCAGAAGAGCTGCAGGGGCAGAAACAACAGGAACCCTCTGGCCTCTGCACATGGCATTGGAGGGGTTGGCACCATGTCCCCAAGCCCTGGCATAAGGGAACTGAGGCACTGAGCCAAGCAGCACTCATGGCCACACTGGGGTTGTTCGTGGGGAGCCTGTTCCTCTTTGAGGTTCTACAGAACTTGCAGAGGAGGAGGAAACAAAGATCCCTTTTAACCCCAAACATTCTATGATTCTGTGAAACCTGCAGGTCTCAAGAGGCCAATTTGCCACCATGAATATGCACAGGGGCTCTCTGTCACCCATCCCCATCCTTGCCCAAGGCCACCTCAGGGTGACCCTGCAGCCTCCCCCCTGCCTGGCCAAGGTCCCCCGGCATCTAGTGTGGGGGGAAGTTTGCTTTGCCAGGGGAGGTCAGGCGGGGGCTGTCAGGACCCCTGCTGCCCCCCCAAAAAATCCTGTGTGTCATGGGCAAAGCACCCCCCCCCCCCCCCCGCCCCCAGCAGACCCCAGCCCCTCACCGTGCCAGGGCACAGCAACTCAAGGCTGTGGTCTGTACACCCTGTGTTTTGAGGTGGACGGTGCCCCAGGACACCCCCGTTACACCCCACAAAGATGCCCAGGGCAGATGCAGCACCCACCCGGGGTGTGAAGCCAGCTGAGCTGCAAGAGGTGGCCATCACCCCAGCGTCTGGGTGTGGGGTGGGATGGGCAGGCCAGGCACAGTCCCCAGCTCCAGGGAGGCCAGACATGAACTCAGCCTCTCCAAGCAGGGAGAGATGACGCGATGCTGGGAGGTCACCCGGGGCTGGGAAGCTGTCCCAGCCCAGCGCTCAGGGCTCTCCCGCTTGGCCAGCTCTGTCCCCTGCAGCCAGCAGAATGGAAGGGGGAAGAGATACTCCCTGAGGTGGCTCCAGCTTTGGTCCTTCCCCCAGGGAAGGTGGTTTCCAGCTTTATCACCGCAGCTTCACGCCCGGCCTTGGAGAGAAAGGTTTTACCCAGCGGTGCCTTATCGAGGTGCTGAGCCCCGGCCGGCGCTTTGTTTCAGGTCGTGTTGCAAAATTAAAGAGGAAAATGCATTTGGGGGAAGAATTGCAAATTCCTGGAAGGTTATCTGAGCATGGCAGCTGCCCCTGGCACAGGGCTGTGGGAGGAGGCATGGGGCCAGGACCTTACTGGGAGGGTGCATGGAGTGGGAATCCCAGGAGGGGACAGAGCCCAGAGCATCGCTCCGGAGGTGAGTGCTCAGCTCTGCCCTCCGTGGCTGGATACGTCCTGAACGGAGAGGAATGTTCTACGTTTTTGTGGGTATCTCAGGCTTGGGCTTCTCCTGGGCACTGGGAGGATACTGGGAGGACACTGGCTGCAGGGAGGAGCTGAGTGAGGCACCAGCGCCGGCCACTTCCTCGAGAGCAGATGTGACTTTTGCTTTCGTGAAATAAAAGGCATCGGGTTATGGAAAGGCCAAATGTGGGACAATAGGGACCTATTGCCACCTCCTGCCTGTCCCTGGCACCAAGGCAGGAGACGCAGGAGGTGACAAGGGCAGAGGACAATGATGTCCCTCAGGAGGGACACCCCATTCCCTCGCCCCTGCCCAGGGCATCTCCAGCTCCAAGGTGCCACCCTAAGGGCCACTTCCTCATCCCCATCCCTCCTGTCCCAGTCACTGCTCATCTTCCCAGGAAGAGCAGAGACCTGATGTTCTTGTGACACCTAATGGCAGCTGCTGTTATCAGATGGAGTGCTCTCTGGGAAGGCTCCGCTCGCCACGGGGCCACAGATGGAGGGATGCTCTGGTACCCAGCCCCGGCTGGTACAGCTGAGCCCAGACAGGGCTACCAGAGGGATTTGGGAGATGGAGATACCAGCCCTGGGAGAGACAAGCCCAGGAGATGGTTCTCCTCCCCAGTCCTTATGGAAACACAGGCTGTGACTGCACTGGGTGTCCGCTCGCCTCCTCCCAAGGGCCTTCTGAACCTCCTGGCCACCTCCAGCTCCAAACTGAGTGGTGTTGGTAGAGCTGAGAACAGCCAAGCAGGAGAAACTCTGCTTTTCAATCCTCCCCACACACATAGGGAGAGGCAAGAGCCTGCCCACAGCCACCGCAGCAGACATCAGAGAATCCACACCAAAGCCCCACGGAGCAGCCCCGGCTCCCCAAATCCTGCTGCCGGGGGAACGCCCTGATAAAGCCACCCCCGTCCCTGGGCAGGATGTGTCCCCTCACATCGTGGCACCGAAACCTCAGGCGAGGCCTCACCTCGAGGTTA
The DNA here is from genome assembly GCA_024611175.1 of Megaceryle torquata. Taxonomy (NCBI): domain Eukaryota; kingdom Metazoa; phylum Chordata; class Aves; order Coraciiformes; family Cerylidae; genus Megaceryle; species Megaceryle torquata. Next base: position 9,182 of record JANIJG010000075.1, on the reverse strand, counting down.
CATCACCCAGGCTGGAAAACTCCTGGATCCGGCACCAAACCCTTTTCATCACCCTGGACCACCGACCCCAGACCCTCCAGCCTCCCGGGCCAGGACACATCCCCCGCTCTCCTGTTTGCTCCCATCCCCACAGCAGCGCTCCAGCCGCTTTCTATACCCACCCCTGGGGACGGGGTCACCCCAGCACCCGCAGGGACTGGACTCTCACCCCCCCAGACCCCACTGGGGTAACAGAGGCTCCAGGGCCCCCTTCCTGCAGATGCCAGAGCAGGGTTCTGCCTGCCATATGCTTTATTTACACCGTGCATCCAGCCCAGCCCAGAAATCAGCATCCTAAGGGGCTACAAGGACCTTTCCATAGCCCCAAGCACCACTTCTGCCAACACAGGGCCACCCTGGGTGCAATGGGTGGGTGTCCTGGGTGTAAGGGGTGTGGGTGACGCAGAGGGAGGCGGCAGCAGACGATGGGTTTCTGAGAATTTAGCTACTGGACCGCACACCACGCTCACCACTGCTTCTGTTCCTGGGAATAGATGTGACGGGGGACACGGTGCTGACATAAGCAGCACCTATGGGTGGCCCCAGACAGCACTGCAGGAGCAATAGGGAAACTGAGGCACAAAACAGGTACACGGGCTTCCCACAGGGGACATCAGCTAGTGTCACCACAGCTCTCTGAAGGAAACACTGGTACCTATGGAGACAACCAAGGCCAGGAGCTGGAACACCACCCTCCAGCCTGGACCAGCCTCCAGGGTACACAACCCTGGGGCCTCCTTGCCCACCCCCCCCCCTTTCCATCCGCCTTCAGTCTATTTTCCCCTTCCTGAAGTGGCTCTTTGCAGGGTGGCTGGCGGGGGGGTGTGTGGCACTGGCTTTAAGTGTATTTGATGGCTAATTCCTCATTACTTTAATGCATTTGCAAGCTGGGATAATTGATGGATGTTTAACAGGATGCGTTTCCGCCAGTCGGCTGGAGAAATGGACTCCCATTACCCCGCAAACGGTTCTTTTTACCATTGAACTCCTTTGTTTCAATTGATCCTCGCCTTTCCCATCACTCGCTGCTCATTAATAATCCCCAAAGCAGCTGCTTTTCCCCCCCTTTCCAGCTCCTCCCGGCCTCGCTGGCTCGCCCCGCGATGCCGGAGGCTTTCGCAGGGGTTTGCAAACGGATCCGGGCATCGCTGCAGGTCTCGGTTTTAGAATAAACAAGATTATTTTTATTTTTATTTTTTTATTCCCCTGGAAGCGTGGCCAAAGCTGAGGGCAGGGGAAGGGAGCTGCTGGGGTATCGCCTGGCTCAACCAGAGCCCTGCAACCTGCTTATCTGGGGTGTGGGAGGGAAAATTTGGGGTGAATGGGGGGAGGTGGATGGTCCACCGGGCTGAGCTGAGCCCAAGGTTGCCCTTTGGGGCTGGTATCAGCCCAAGCCAGGCCCAGAGCTGAACCCTGCTCTGCCTGCAGTGCTTTTATCTGCAGCTCCCTCTGCTCGGGAAGGGCAGCTGGGGGTTATCGGCTCTGCCTGGCCCCTGGCAAAGGCCCCAGTTGTCCTCCCCAGCAAGGGGTCCCTACCCTGCTGAGCCACCTCGGGGGGGGAGGGGGAGAGGAGCCCCCAGGGCTCTCCCATCCACCAGGAACAGCCTGACACTCAATTCCCCCAGGGATTCTGCAATGAAGCTCTTGGCAGGGCTGTGGCCAGCAGGGCTCTGTCCTCAGCCAGTGTCACCCCAGGCCAAGAACTAGGGCAGCTCGAAGCCTCCGTGCCCCTTTCCAGGCTGCCAAGAGGCACCAGCAGTGCCAGGGGTGGTCTAAGGGGCTGTTTGCCCCATGCTGCCAAGCAGTTCCCAGTCACCATCCTGGTGCACTCCAAACTCCAGGGCTCCATTGACACCCCCCCTGCATCCCCATCCTTGGCTCCACCATATATCATACTCTACCACCAGACACGGACTGGGAGCTCACACTTTCCCCTTTCCCCTTTCCCAGCAGACCTCAGGTCCTGTATGACCGTTGCTCACACCCTCACTTCTCCTTTCCAGTTCCCCCCCACCACCTCCCCCGAGCAGCAGACAAACCTGGAGTCTCTTCATGAACTTTTTTTGCTCTCAACCTCCCTCACCTCACGAGGGCAAAAGCCTCCACTGCCACTCACACCATTCACTTGCCACGATCTGACCTTACCCCACAGCACCCCTGAGCCTTCCAGCCCTTTCCTCATCCACACCTTACCCAGGAAGAAGCAGAAGAGCCTTGGCACAGGGGAACGAGCAGCCACAGAAATGGTTTAGGGAAGAATGAGCAAAGCTGAGGGAGGGGAAAATTACCTGGGGCTGCTCAGGATTTATATAGCCCCAGGGGGTGGGGTGAGGGGGACTGGGCCAGATCAAGACCAGCTTGGGAGGTGGGATGGGGCAGGGCTCTGAGACCTACAGCTGGGATGGAGGGTGGGGAACAGGTGGCCTGGAGGAGAGGTTCTGGCCCTGGAGTTCACCTGGGGGGCCCAAGGCAGCAGGTCCCAGGACACGGACCACCCTGATGGAGCCCACACTGCTGGGCTGTGCCAGTCAGAGCAGCAAAAAACATCAGTCCCAAACGTGCTGCTGCTGTGGCTGAAGCATGAGATTGAGCCCCATGTGCTCCCCAAAACATGGGCTGCACCCTGTGCTCCAAAGAAAATGGGTCTGGGGGATGTGTCTGGTCGTGTCCACCCCCCCGATCCCTGTGCCAGGAGCAGCTGGCCACAACCCCCCCATGCCCATTTGCCCAGCTCCCCAGTGAGGCAATAACCTGATTCTTGGGGGCTCTGCCTCTTGGAGTCTCAGCTCAGGAGGACCTGGGGGTGAGAGAGGGCACCCCCAACCCCTGTCCACCCTCCTCTGTGGGATGTACACACACAGGGACAGGAAATAATCCTCTGAGAAGGGCTGAGCTCTGCAGGCAGAGCTGGATGAGACCCCTCTTGCTGCAGCCGAGGTGCTGAGCAGGATGAGGGCGGTGGGGACGGCAGGGACCAGGGCTTGTCACCGCTCCCGTAAGGCCCATCCCGGGGCAGGTGTCTAGGCCAGGCTCATGCCCCAGAGATGCCCTCCCTGACCCTGTGTCTGCCCCACGGTCAGTACATGCCCATGTGGGGCACTTCCAAGCCAGGCCCCGGCTTCACCCTGGGGCAAACCTGGGGGGTCCTGCAGAGCTGCCAACCGCGGCTCCGAGCCCCTCCTGAACTGCAGAGCCGGCCTTAAATCATCGCGGGAAGGCTGGTAAAAGCTTCAGTGCCTTCAAGCATGAAATACAAAGCACTCACCACCCCCTTTCAGCCTCTTCCCTGAGTGCCCGGCTCACCGCATGAAACCTTTTATATCCCCCCTCCCCGGTTTTCCCCGCCAGCCCAGAGTGCGCCGGTGCTGCCAGCTCCTCCGCCAACAGCACGGTCACAAATCGCTCCCTGCCTTTATTTTGGTTAGGTTTTTGTTTGGTTGGTTGGTTTGGTTTTGGTTTTTATAATAAAATAAAGGAGGAAACCCAAGGCTGTGATTTCCGTTCTCACCTCTGAAATGGCATCGGGGGTGAGGGGAAGAGGAGGAGGGATGGGAGCCCAAATCCAGCCCATGCGTTCACCCCAAACCCAAATGTGCTGAAGGGTTTGATTTTTAATGGGAAGGGCAGTGAGGGAGTCAGGGAGATGTGTGATGAGAACCTGGGAATGTCCTCACTGCCGGATCAGCCTCTGGTGGAGCTGGTACCCACCGGGCATTGTGACGAGGGTCTGGTGGCCCCTGGTTGATGCTTCACCCCAGCAGCATTGGGATGCACGATCCGACCATGGTCTGATGGGGATGGAGGCCATCAAGGGTGCTGTGGGGTGCTGGGGACCATCGTCCCCACATCCCAGTGTCAGGGTGGGGTTGGCTCCATGGGGTGATGGCACCGCGGGCAGATGGGGCTGCGGGAGGGTGGGTGGTGCGGGGCTGTCCCCGGGCGCCAGGGGAGGATGCAGATGGTGCAGGGTGGGATGTTGTCAGGCTGCTATCAATCAGCGGCGGCTCTGCTGAGCGCGGCAACGTCTCCGGGGTGTAAATCAGACCTGAACAAGGCTGAGGATTTCTCTGTGAGATCTGGCCTCGCCGTTGGCATTCGCTCCGGCGACAGCGTCGCGACAGGGAGACCTGGAGGCCCCGTCAGCTCGGCGAAGGGCGTGTGAGGACTTCTGTGTGAGGATGCCGAGGGTGCCCCTCTGCTCTCAGGAGAGAGGATCCCAAATGGCAGCTCCCGGCAGCCTGAACCTCTTTTCAGCATCTCCTGTGGTTTCCACCCTGCCATGTCCTGCTGGTGGAGTCCCAGCCGAGAAGGTGTCTCCCCACCCATCATGGCCCTGTGGGTCTTTGCAAGGAGCAATAAAGGCACCTGCAGTTTCTGCACTGCACCTGCTCCCTTCCCAGATTGGGGTTTGTCTGAGCACCACCAGTGTTTGCTCCCAAGATATCCCAAAGAGAAGCTGGGATGAGGACAGGGGCTCCCTGGGACCGGTCCTCTTGTCCCCATCCTGCCTGGCACAGGATGGGGGACATAGCTGGGAGGTTTCCATTCCTCCCTGTTTCCTTTAGCATCCTTTCAGTGGTCCCAGTCCCCACTGCAGTGAGGACAAACCCAGGGAGCTGCTTTCCTGCCCTAAACCCCTCCTTTAGCCACCACACAGAGACCATTCCCATTTTCTACACATCAAGCAGCATTTCCCCAGTTGCAAGAATTTAAGGAGTCGATTTTGACTGCCTGGAGCCAGCCCCGGACCAAGCTCACCGCTGTTCAGCTCAAGCTTTTCCTTCCCCTGTGCTTTATTGTCCCTCCTGATGCTGTAGGTGCCTGGCAAGGCTGGTGCTGCCGAATTGCTTCATCTTCCAAACATCACCTGCCTGGAAGCCAGCCCAGTGTTGAACCCTGCCACACAGACCTCCCTGTGCTGTGCCTGGTCCGAGCATCTCTGGCTTCACAGCCCTTTGCCATCACAGTTTGCTCCACAGAGTTTCACCTTCCTTCCCCTGCCACTTGTCTCTTCTTCCCCATCACCCCCATGCTCCCTCCTGTCCATCCTCCAGCTGCTGCCCCAAAGCTGGAGCATTTTCCCTGCTCCTGAGGAGAGGTGGCTGCATCTGCTCCTTCTCTGCTGCGGTGGCAGCGGCCGGGGCAGAGCCTTTGGTGGGGCAGGGGAAGCTGGGTGTGTGTGTGTGTGTGGAGCGGGCAAGCCCCCTGCCTCCCTCGGCTCATGTGAGCATCTTTCATCCCTGCACAAACGTGCTCACATTTGGCGTAATTACGGCATGAGTCACCCGTTTGGGCAAACGCCCGACGACTTCGTCCCTGTGTGCCCCGATTCCTCCCGGAACCTCCCCCCGTCACCCCCCCCAGCCCTGGGGATGTGAGCTCAGGGCATCCCCAATGGCAGCTGCTTTTGGGCTGGGTTCTGGGGGAAGCAGGGTGGGGAATGCAGAGCATCGTGTCCCCCAGGAGATGTTCAACCCCTTCCTGGGGCCATCAATGCCGGAGAAGGGGCCGTGGTCCAGCATCACAGAATCACAGAATTTCTGAGTCTGGAACAGACCTCCAAGTTCATCAAGTCCAGCCTATGACCCAACACCATGACACCAGCTAGACCATGGCACTCAGCGCCACATCCAATCTTCCCCTAAACACCTCCACCACCTCCCTGGGCAGTCCATTCCAGTGTCTAATGCATCCATTTGATGCATCCCAGGCTGGGGCTGCCAGCGAGCGCCCGGGAGCAGGGGAGGGCTGGGCGGCTGCGATTATTCAATCTGGAGCAACCCTGACCTGCTGACAAAGGCAGAGTTATTTTTAAAAAGCAACCACTCAGCAAAATTCTCCTCTGCTGCCCGTCCTGCTGCCGCTGCCACCGCCGGGGAGGAATCCGTCCCGGGAACGTGGTGCTGGGATGCTGAAATGGGGAGCAGGAGCGTGGTCCCTGCTCTGCACCCTCACAGACCCCCATCCCCAGGCTCCATTGGCTTTTTTGAGTTGATAAAATCTCTGTGGAGTGATGGTAGCATCACAACCTGCTTTCCAACACTATTTATAATCCCATGAGTGTGGTGAGGCCAGGGCTGAGGGGAGAGCACCCTGAGAGTACCCTCAGGGCTCCCCAAAGCATCGTCCTGCTCCCCGCAGGATGGATCCTGCCCAGCCCAGGGGCCTTTTTTACTGAAGGATGATGCCCGGTGTGGTGCTGGACCAACCCTGTCCTTGCCCTTGTGCAAGGTGGGAGAGTGGGGATCCCCATCCTTGCTCCCCCCTGCTCGGTTGATGGGTCAGGAGCAGCCCCAGTCCCTGCTTGTGCTGAGGGCATTTCCCTCTCCATGCCAAGACCAGTAGGCACTGGGGAGGGATGTGATCAGAGGAAGGTTTGTTGTTTGCAGGGGAAGAGCTGGACCCGCTCCAAATTTCCAGGGTGAGAAAGTCACCCCAAGCCGTGCTCCAGCTCCAAACAAATGCTTCACTCGAGAGTGATGCTTCACCCAGGGGAGACCTCAGTGCTCCCACCTTGCAGCCCCCCACCCCTTCCATCCAAAACACTCGGGTGTGGGGGGGTTAATTCCCAGTTATGAGGGGGATCTGCTCCAAGCATCAAGATCCCAGCCCCACTTGCCTTCTCTCCCCCGAGGCGGCTGCGCTGCTCAGGAGCCCTCCTTCCCTTTTATTGCTGCGATGTGAATTAATACCCATTTCCTGAAGCTTTTATGGTTTCCTCCCAAATGGCTCTTACATCAGGGGGTTATTGGGTTGCAGCAAATACCAGCAGTGAGCAATGAGCCCGGTCTCTGCCCATTCCTAAATCTGCCTGTGCATTTGGGCACCGTCAGCCTCTGGTCCCGCTCCCTGCAACTGTCCCTTCCCAGAGCCAGATGGATGCTCCTGGCAGCAAATGAACCCGTTGGGATGGTGGGAAGCACTAAGGATCCTCCCAAACCTCTGCCCAGGGAGAGCGGGGCTGGCAGAACCCCTGGGGCATGGGACTTTGGGGGTGGTCCCCGTTTTCGAGGTGGTTTTGGGGTGCCTGGTTTGGCTGCCGGGGCTCCTGTCTCTGTCTCGCTCTGAGCTCACACACACCTCTCGGGCTGGTTACTGTAGAAACGAAATTAGCACGGGGAGGGAATGCAATCCCAGAGCTAATTAAGGTAATTACAGCTTCACACCAGCTGCTCATGAGGTCCAAGGACCTTCTGTAACTTGTGGAGGGGATCAGCCGCTCGGGGGGACTTTGAACTCCAGCTCCAAGGGACCACGCGACTTCAGTAGCACTTGGGATGAGCCGTGACACTTGTCACCGAGGGTGACACCGAGCCAGGGAGATGCATGGCCCCAGATGTGCCTCCCAGATGTGCTGGCCCCATTACAGCAGCGGGATCTGGGCTGGGGTTGGGATCTGTGATGGGTTTGGGGTCCCCGGGGAGCTGCTTTGGAAGGGGTTTGGTGCTGTCAGGCTGGTGGGAGCTGTTCCCTAAGCCCAGGGCACCCTGCCAGAGGTTGCATTTTACACATGTTGCTTTGCCTCTTCAGCCGGGGACGCACTGACCCGGCGCGGAGGGAAACTACAGCCAGGTCAGGGTCCCCCCGATCCCACGGGGACTATCTGGGCAAGGCCACAGGGTGCAGGATGGGTGCAGGGAGGTGGCAGGACCCGGGGTTGGCTGGGCTGTTTAGGGGCTGAAAAATGAGACGTCTGCCCCAGGGTTGGATGAACCCACTGGGAATGACGCAGGGATGGGGTGACTGTGGGGTCCAGCATCCGAGGGGCAGGAGCAACCCCTGGATCTCCCGCAGCCTCCCATCAGCTGGTGAAATGTTACTACCTAGCGGGTGCCTTCCCACAAAATATGTTTTTTTGGAGCCGATTCCCGGCACCGGCTCGGGGCGGGAGCCAGGGGAATGTGGCCAAACACGTTTGTGCCTTGGCCGAAACTGCCCCGTGGCCTGGCTGCCGTGGGGAGCTGGGGATGGCGGGGGCTTGGCTGGCTGGGGACCCAGCGGGCTGGCGAAGGGCCAGGGCTGGGGACAGAGCCGCCATGTGCTGCGGCGACGTGTCAGCGCCGGGAGCGGGCGGTGATTCACCGCTCCCCAGCACGCTGAATTTATTACCCAGCTTCGGTACGGGGCCGGCATGAAACGTGGTGCGGGGAGAAGGAGCGGGGGGGGGGATAAATCCAGCGCCGGCGCGGGGGTCGACAGCATCCTCCGTGGAACACGATGGGTTTCCCCAACCTCCTCCCCCCTCCACCTCCAGCTACCGCTGCTTTCTCCGGCTGGTGGATTTTGGTGGAGGAAAATAAACGCTCGCAAAAATCATTCTCTCTCTCCCGGCTTGTCCCCGTTTGCCCTGTGCTTTGGCAGCGCTGCTGGGGTGGGTGGGACGCGGAGAGAACGGGAGCGAAGAGGGAGGGATGTCGGGAGGGGGCTCCCCTGGGATGCTCCAGCAGGGACATGAGGCCAAACTGGGACCCTTCACATGCATGGGACAACGCTCCCCCACCCCTTTTCCCGTGGCCTTGGAGGAAGCCGGGCGTGAGGTGGAGCTGCCCGAGGTGCACGGGCGTGAGAACTGCTCTAACTCGGTGCATGGATCAGAGATGGAGAGGTGGGAGGGACGGGGCCAGATTCCCCGAGCTGGACCCCAGAGCTCGTCCCATACCCTAAGGAGGGTGTTGTGGGAAGAGAGAGGCAGGGATGGATCCATGGGGCTGGATCCGATGGAGGAAGAAGGATCCAAGGCGGCGGGACTGATCCGGTGCGAAGGGAAGGAGCCAAAGCGGAAGGATGGAGCCGGTGCGAAGGGACAGATCCAGCGCAGGGGGCTGGATCGGGTGCGGGAGGCTGGCTCTGCTGCAGGGGATGGAGCTGCTGCAAAGGGACGGGTCTGATGCAGAGGGCTGTGACTCAGAGTGACACAAGCGCAGGGGTTTGTCTCTCCCCCCTCACCTCTCCCCCAGGCTCTGACATCAGCACGAGGGCTGATCCCTTCTCCCCCAGCACCGCGGGCAAACGGGCCCATCGCCTCCCCTCTCCCCCCCCTCGACAGAGCCCCACCTGTGCCTCAGTTTCCCCGCCCGGCCAAGGGGCAGAGGCTGCTCCGTCCCCATTTCCCTGCACGCCTCCATCTGTCCATCCATCCATCC
>JANIJG010000074.1:5568-45302 GCA_024611175.1 Megaceryle torquata | reverse complement strand
CCCCCCGGCACAGGGCGGGGATGCGATCCCAGCCAAGGGGACCCCCACCGGGCACGGGGTGGGGCATCCCCGGTTGGCACACTATAAAGCGGGAAAAGGAGCCGGGCGGCGGCGCCCCCCCCCCCGCCCCCCCCCCGGGTTCAAGCCCACCCTGACAACTCCACTAAACCACCATGCTGCCCTTGATGCCCACCTGCTCCTTACCTGCCCAGGGTGGACCACCATGGGAATTGGCCTGGACCAGGCGGACAGTGTTGGTGCCCAGGCTGCGACCGTGACGAGGCCGCCCTTCATGGTCGGCAGCATGCCGGTACAGGTTCAGCATGTAGCGCAGGGGCTGCCCACTTGCTGGCCCCGCTTGCCAGCCCTGGCTGCCTGGTGCCCGCACTTGCAGGGCCTGCAGGAGTGGCAGAGGGGGGATGGCAGGCAAGGAGCCAGGGGGCAGCAGGGTCTGGTCTGCAGCCCAGGAAAGGGGCACAGCAAGGAGGAGGAGACTGGTGAGGGGATGGAGCAGAGCCATGATAGGTGTGGGGAGAGTGGGTAAGCAGGGCAAGGTGGGTCTGGCTGTCAGCAGGATTAGGGGGAGCCTGCAGTCATGCTTCTCCCACCTGGAGAAGCAGAGCTGGTCACAAGCACCAGCAAAAGGGGACCCCAGGGTGCTGCCAGCTGCTTCAGCTTCACAGAGGAACAGAAAGGTAGGGAGGGTCTCTATGGCAAAAAAGGTGCAAATTCCAGACTAAAATGCAGACCAGGGGCTAAGATAGACAGGAGCCTGGCTACAGCAGCTGTAAAAGTACCAGGGCAAGGGAGTGAAGGGGAAGGTGAAGAGAGAGTGGAGGAGAGGGTGGGGTGGTGGTGAAGTGGGGAAGGACCAGCTCACTCAGCCCACCTGCTCCTAGCCAGCCTCCTCCTGCAGAGTGAGTGATTCTAGCCCCGGGGCCCATTTTAAAGGCATGGCCCCAATCAAGGTTTAAAGGGCCATGAGCTCCTGGGTCCCAGGGGAGGGAGGGCTGAAGCTCGGTGAGGTGTTCTGATGATGCAGGAGCCCCTCCAGATACCCCCCTCTCACCATGTAGATCTCTGGCAGCAGGATCATCACTTTTGTGCCCATTGCTGAATGCTTGAATGCACTGACCAGAGCAGGCACAAGGCCTGAGGGTCTGCTCCCAGACGGGCCCGTGGCACAGCCAGGCTGCCCAGTGCCTCACTTTCCCCAGCTGAAAGATGGGCATCAAGCCCAGGGACCATGGCACTGAGGCATGTGAGCGGGCAGAGCAACCCAGAGCCTAGCAGTGCTGGGTGCAGCCAGGTCAGCTGGTGGTACCCACGCTGCAGGCATCACCATGCATCATGCATCACCATATATTTGCACCCATTTTTGCATCGCTGCCCACAGCTTCATTGGGCTAGGCCATCTCAGATCCAAGGTCTTTCTGACAGCACCTGTACAAGGCTGAGGGCTTTCCAAGGGTGATGCTCATCCTCTTTCTGGCACGAGTCATTTGAGGCATTGCCCTTACAGGGGCCATTGTCCTCCAGCCCCAGTGCTGCTCTGTGACTCTGTGGTGCCTGAGGCAGGTTCTGTGGGTGCACCACAGAGCAGGGTGTGGGCAGCCATGGACCATGCCCCCAGCAGAGTGCCTGGCATAGTGCCCAGCCTCATAGGACACCACTGCTCTACTGCCAGGATGGAGGGGCCAGGGGGGTGGACATTCTGGTTGGGAACCACAGACGCAGGCATAAGAACGTGGGGAAACTGGAGGGTATGTTGGTGCCTGGCTTGCCCTGGGTGCTGTTGACCCTTCCTAGTGCCAGGATGGCACAGCAGTAAGGGCTGGGAGGGCTGTGGGGAGGGTGAGAGTGGGGGTGGGATGTAGTGCTTAATGGGGTGTGGGGTCACATGATGAGCCAGGGAGCAGAGCCTTCATGCTTGGCTGGGCAGGCCTGGTTACTCATTTGGGAAATGGCACAGGGGCAGCCAAGCCTGGTGGAGGCTGGGAAAAGTTTAGGCATGGCAGGAGCTGGCCATGAGTGGGGGGCGCAGCAAAGGGGGCAGCAAGGCCATGAGACGGGTCGAGGCCTAGTGAGGGGGCTGGTGGATTACTGCTGGGTGGGCTCCAGCACCACAAACAACCCAGGTACCATCCCATCCCCATGCCCTGGGACCTCCTGGCACAAGGACAGGGCACGTGTCTTGGGCTGCCTGAAGCTGGGCTGAACAGGGCTCAAGGCAGGAGCCAGTGAACAGAGGCTGCCAAGAAAAACTAGAGAGACCCTTCCTGCAACAGGGCCGTGCAACCCCGAGGGTAGCTTGTCAGCCCAGCACAGCAAGCCCCCGCCTAGGCTGCAAGCGGTCAGGCTGCGGGCGGTACTGGCAAGGCAGAGCTATCCGGGCTGGCCGGGCTGTCTAGGAAGGAGATGAGTAAGAGCCAGGGCCCCGGGGTGGGAAGGGGAGGAGTGGAACTCCCTCAGTCCCCCGGGGTTCCCCGGGAACCAGTGCCGATCCACTCCCACCGCACCCAGCTACCACCCGCTGCCTCCTTCCCCTGCCTCAGTTTCCCCACAGGGTCACAGCAGCCCTACCTGTGCCTGGCTGGGGAATGCAGAGGTGAAGCACAGCCATGCTGCCACTCTCACCTGGGGGTGCCCAGTAGGACAGGGTGGGGGCCACAGTGGGCAGGCCAGACAGAAGCCAGCAGCGTGTGCTCGCCCACAGGCAGTGGGGCTCAGGGCGCCAGCATGGTTGCTGGGGCGGGGTACCCCAGGGAGCCTGGAGAGCTGAAGCAGGTGCTGCATCACCCCACTGCCACCCCAGCAGGAGTCCCCCACACCCATATGAGCGCAGATAAACTGTCAGCTCCACCATGCTGCCTTGCTGGGCTGAGCTGTGCCAAGCCAAGCTGTGCTGCAGGCTGAGCTGGCCCTAACGGTGCTGGTCCCTGGCTGCACCATATCGCGCCGGGATCAACGAGGTTGTGCTGTGCCAAACCATGCCAGGCCAAGCTAAGACAGGCCAGGTCACACTGGGCTGAGCCAAACCATGGCAGACTTGCCTGTCCTTGTCAACCCAAGCTGAACTGCACTGAGAGAAACCGGGCCAGGCCAAGTGAAGCCGAAACAGGTCAAGCCTCTGGCCATGCCATGCTGAGCTGAGCCAAGCCAGAACATGCCAACTCAGCTGAGCTTCACTCAGCCATGATGGGCCGAGCCATGCTGGGCCAGCCAAGCCATGCTGGCCCCCTTGCCACCCTCCCTTGCAGAGCTGTGCCAAACTGTGCCAAGCTGTGCTGTGCCATGCTGAACTGTGCCAGCCCTCCACGTCATGTCATGATGAAGTAAGCTGGACTGAGTTGAACCATGCTGGCTGGGCTATGCCAAGCTGAGCCAAGCAACTCAGTGCAGGTCCCTGGGCCAAACCATGCTGAGGTGAGTAGCGTGGTGCTGCGCTGTGCCATTGTGTACTAAACCATGCCATGAGCTGAGCCGTGCAAATCTGTGCCATGAGCTGTGCTGAGCTGTGCCATGCCGTGCTGAGCTAAAATGAGTCATGCTGAGCCGAGCCGAGCCACGGTTGTGCTGAACTGGTCTGAGCCGTGCCAGCCTGTGCTGAGTTGTGCCATGCTGTGCCCAGATGTACTATGCTGTGGCGGGCTGAGCCACGTTGTGCCATGCCGTGCCGTGCCTAGCCAAGCCAAGCCAAGCCGAGGTGTGCCGTGCCGATCCGACTGCCGCCGTCACCCCGCGCCTTATTGGCGGCGGCGGAGCAGTCCCGGTGCGGGCCGGCCCCGCCCCGCCGCTCGGATCCGCGCCGTTCAGCCCGGGCGGGCGGGGTGTCACTTCCTCCACTGTGCGGGGCTGGGCCGGGCGGGATGGGGCGGTAGCGGCCATGGAGCGGGTCGGGGGCCGGCCCGGCGCCCCCCAGTACGTGCATGTGCAGCTGCAGGGGGGCGCGCCCTGGGGCTTCACGCTGCGCGGCGGGCTGGAGCACGGCGAACCCCTCATCGTCTCCAAGGTAGGCGCCGCCGGGCGCGGTCTTGCGTGGGCCCCGCTGCGTCCCCCCGCGAGGGGCCCCCGGCCCGTGGCAGAGCGTGGGGGGGACATCCGATGCGCGGCGGCGCTGGGGGCGTGGGGAGCTCCGACCGTGGGGTCGCGTGTCCCGGCGGGGCGGGGCCGTGGCGATCACCCGTACCCGCACCCCTCGCGACCTGACACTCCGAGCCGCGGGGGAGAGTGAGAGCGGGAACCGTGGGGTCCGAGGGAGTGGAGGGACAGCCCAGGCCCGGCGGCAGGAAGAAATTCCTCCGGCACATCCGTTGGGCTGGCGGCGGGGGCGGCCCCCGCGGCCCCCTCACGTCTCCCCCGTCCAGTCCTGCGGGGCGCAGCCTAGGGACGGGGGGTCAGCCTCCTTTCGTGTGCCCACCCGTGGGCATCCGCGGCGCCGGGCTCTGCGGGGACGTTGGTGGCCACGGTGGGGGGGACCGGAGTCTGCTCTGTCTGGTCACGGCTCCCCCGGAACGCTTGGGCAAGGCCGTGCCCGGGACGCGGAGTTGGTGTCGCGGTGCGGTGCCGAATGGAACGGGCGCAGGGCTCGTTCTGCGGCCGGGACGTCCCGCCGCGCAGTGGGGTCACCGATTCCCGTGGCCCCACCGGGTCATAGCCCTCCCGGGAAACCCGTTGGGAGCCGGGCAGCAGCCGGGGGTTCCCCAGCACCCCGTGCCTCCGCGGAGCCCGGCCGAGCCCCTGTCACCGGGCGGCTTGGTTTGGCTGCCTGCCTGCCCGGTGCCAGCGTCCCGCCGGGGCCAGGATGCTGGCGGGCCAGGCTGTGCCGACGCCCCGGGCTGCCTCCCTGCCCCGAGCCGGGCTGGCTGCCCCCCGGGCCCTCCACGCCCTGCGCTGGGACGCGGGCAGCGTGGTCTGGCTGGGGGAGCTGGAAAAGTGGCTCCGGTCCCTGCCCTGCGCCTCAGGGTGGCACCGCCGGCGGGCGGGTGCCGGGGCCCTGCTGGTGGCCGGGGAGGCAGCTCCCTTCTCCCCGACTCGCTGCCGGGCCTCGGGGCGGTGGGTCCCAGTGGGTCCGCCGGCTGCTGGAGGAGGGGATGGGGGAGGGGGGGAGGCAGGGGATGTTCCCCACTACTGCTGAGAATGGAGTGAGGTGTCCTTGAGGCCGGGGGTATCGGCCCCCGCACTCCCGCGGCCCGGCCGCCGCCGCGTGTGCTCTGCAGACAAAGGGGGCTTGTTCCAGCGCTCTGTGCATTCAAGGGAGGGTCCCCCGGGGCGCCCGCTCCGCCGCCGCGACCAGCGAGGTGTGTGCGTGCCGTGCCGTGCCGGTCCGTGCACGGAGTGGGCAGCCCTTGCCTGTGGCGCAGAGGGCCCCGAGCCACGTCCGGAAAGAGGAAGGGGGTCTCGCTGCTCAGCGACACAGTTTGGCCTCTGAACCCGCGCCGGGCAGGATCCCTTCCTGTGGCAGAGTTCCGTGGTGGGGGGCTGTATTGGGCACCGGGCCCTCCACAGAGCTGCTGAGCAACTCCTGGCACAGACCCTCCTGGGCACACTGAGGGCAAGGAAGGAGGTCTGTGTGGGACAGGAGGGCACATCTTAGGCACTGTGTGGCTGTGACTCCTAAGACAATTCTGTCCTGGACAGGCAGATATTCCTGTGAGCCAGCTGGTGCCTACCATTAGGTCCCAGAGTGAACACTGGGGTTGGCATCAGGGAAGTGCCCAGGGTTGGCCACGCCAGGCCAGGCAGGACAGCAGGCAGCAGGATTTGGCTGCCAGTGCTGAGCTCACTGGTGGTGAAGGCAGAACAAGGGGCTGTTTGTGCCAGATTTAGCTCCTGGTGAGCAATGCCAGAGCTGAGCCATGTCCATCCTGGCTCATGTGGTGGCCCAGACATGTATGCAGTCCTGGTGGTGTTCTGCACTAGGGGGGACACACGTTACCACTGACTCAGCTCTATGGCCAGGGCAGGCAGGATGCAGTGGGCCTGCGGCTGGGCAGAGGACTGGGGAGAAGGAGCATCCTGCCCTGCCTGCCTGCTCTGCCAGAGCTGCCCGGTGGTGGGCAGCAGCACGGCAGGGGTTAAACCAGGGCACTCCAGACAGTGCATGGTGGGACTAGGAGCCCTTGCAGGCATCTTGGCCCCGTGCCAGGAAGGCAGCCCCACAGCTGACCCCTGGGTGGGAAGGCAGTGCCCAGCCTGGCCATTTGGCTGTGTCCAGCCTCAGCATGCCATTGCAATCCTCAGGTCCCTGAAATAATGGGAGAGCTGTGGGGCACTTGGCACAGCTATACCAGGCAGAGCTGTGGGGCAGTGCTGGGCTGGGCAGGAAGCCCATCTGCCCCTGCCTGGCTCCCCAGGTGCCATGTAGCCCATGGTCTTCAGGATGCCCCCTGAGCCCTCCCTGGCATCTGGGCTGGGAAGAGGTGCCTGGGGACATATGTATGGTGGCTGGTCTGCTGCACAGCCACGTGTGCCCCCCAGCACTGGGGCCTGGTTGCTGCCCAGGCTGGGCTGCAGAAATGGCTCTGTGGGCACAGTGGGCAGAGCTTGTTTCTCTTCTGGGCTGGGAGTGGCAGGGCAGAGAGATAAACCTGTGGGCTGGGCAGGCACAGGAGCCCCAGCACGGGGCCAGTACAGCTCTGCCTGTAACCATGTGGGCAGCTGTAGGGTCCAGCCGGGTCAGGTTCCATATCCATGCTGGGCACGGGGGCATGGGGCACCCCAGGTCCTGCTCCATATGTCTGTGTGCCCTGTACCTCTGCCACCACGCAGTCCAGCAGCCAGACTCGCCTGCCAGCCCTGTGGTGTGAGGGGCTGGTCATGGCAATCCCTGGCCATCAGGAACAGCAGGATGGGCAGAAATCAGTGCCAGCACCAGGCACTCTGCTTGCCCTGGCTGGTCAGTGTTCATCCCAGGGCTGTTCATGATGCAACTACCTGCTGGGCAGAGGGGACAGGGCTGAGGCCTCTCCATATGCTGGCACCACCATGGCCCTATGTCCTCCAGGCTGCAGCGGTACTGGTACCAGGCTCATTTCGGCTGTGGGTGCCAAGATGGTGTAGGTGAATGCCAGAGATGGCACAGCTCTGCGCTTCCCCTGCTCTTGGCTCCCCTGGGTGCACAAGGCATGATGGCATCTTTCAAGCACTGAAACAACTGCAGGTGCCCAGGCAGGGCCGACATGGGGCTGGGAGCAGTGGCGGGGTGCTGGCATCTACACCAGACAAAGAGCCCTTGTGCTGCCCGCGCCTGCGGGGGAATCTGCTGGGATGGGACATTTTTGTTCCCCCTGCCAATGCCCTTTCCTGTCTCAGAAATTCATGTGACTGAGGCAGGGGGGTAGCCCGGCACCACAGATCCCTCTGCAGTGCCCAGGGTACAGGGACCCCTTTTCTGAAGGCTCTTTTTCTCCTGGCAACTGGTGGCAGCGGCACACCTCCTGACAGTCCTCTCTGTTGTCCAGGTGGAGGACGGGGGCAAGGCTGCATTGTCCCGACGGCTGCAGCCAGGCGACGAGCTGGTGAACATCAGCGGGACGCCACTGTATGGGTCCCGCCAGGAGGCCCTCATCCTGATCAAAGGCTCCTATCGCACCCTGAAGATGATCGTCCGCAGGTTAGCAGCGCTGTGGGTGGAGGGGAGAGAGGGAGCAGTGGTGGCAGGGCTGGCAGGGGCATCACCTGCCCAGGGCACTGTCAGGAACCTGGTGCTGCCCCTGTATCCAGCCAGGAGGTGCCCCATGCTAGGATGGGGCGGGCAGCCACCCCACCGTGGCTGCCAGCACCCCATGGTGTGGGGGGTTTCCTTAGCCCGGTATGCCGCCAGGAGAGCTAGGGCAGTGGGTGGGCTCGCCACCCCCTTGCTGGGCGGTATCCTCAATCGTGGCCGCTCCTCTCCCTTCCTGCCTGCCCGCCTGCCTGCTGCCTGCCTGGGGAAGGAAGGAGAGGCAGGGCCAGGCCCTGCAGTCGTGTGTCCCTTCCGACCCACATCCACTCCCTGGCTGCATCCTGACTGGGCTTCAGCGGCACCCAGGGGCAGGGGCGACGCAGGGTGCTGCCCACGGGCAGGGGCTGCCACAGGGCTGTGCTGGGGCTCAGCAACATCCATGGTGAGTTTGGGGGCTCTGGGTGGGGAGGGGTCCCCGTTCTGGCCTCACAGCTCATCTCTGCCACCCTCCCTGCCCACCTGGCGGACGCTAGGGCAGCACCGGGCACTTGAGGGGGTACAGGAAGTGGTATCTGCCCACAGTGCAGTGGCACTAGATGCTGCTTATGTGCACTGGAGGGACTGGAGACAAACAAGGGGTGGGACAAGGCCTGGCACAGAATTCCTTCAGGGATGCAATGTGGCTGGTACTTGCTGCAGATGCTGAGGGACTGAGAAACAAGGGAGGAAGGTCAGGCTTGTAGTGGGGACACAGAAGAGGCCCCAGGGGTCCTTGGCATGCCCACAGAACTGATCCAGTCCAAGCAGGGGCCCTTGCCCTGCTAAGCATTGTCCTTGGGCTGCGCAGGGTCCGTGTCCTCGGTCCTCTGTTGATGCTGGCAGTGGGGATGCTGCAGGCAGGGGAGCCTTGGCAGTGGGGGCAACTGTGGGATCCCCCTGCCTGGTGCCGGGTGCTGGCAGGGCTGGACTCTTCTCGCCGCCATCCCCATTGGGCGGGCTCTGGCCTGAGGGGGACAGGAAGCCCCGAAGGAAGTGACTTCAGCCCCGGTTCCTTGGCCTGGCTTCCTCCCCATTCTTGTCCTCTCCCACTGTTGCTCTTGGCAGGAGGAGTGTGCCCGTCCTCCGGCCCCATTCCTGGCACGTGGCCAAGCTCACCGAAAGCCGTCTGGACACCCCCACCATGCAATGCCCTGCTGACACCTTCAGCCTCTCCTGGCCCTCAGGGTGTGATGTCAGGTGAGACCCCTGACCCACTCCCAGGGGCACCCTTGGTACCACACAAGGGGAGAAGGGTGGACGGAGCACCCGCTGGGGTTGGGGCAGGGAGGTGTGGGGTTGCTTGTTTGTCCCGCACCACTGTCAGGCATCCCCCCATGTCCTGCTGACGCTCTGCCCTTTCCCCTCCCTGTTTACTCCCGGCTCCCGGCAGGAAGGGGCGGTGGCTCTGCTGGAGCCGGCCAGGAGCTGCTGAGTCCTGGTGCCCCCCCTGCCAGAGCGGGCAGGGCCTGAGTGGCCGGAGCCATGCACGGCCCTTGTCCCTGTGCCCACTCCTCCTGCCAGTGCAGGGGCAGCCTTGGTGCTGCCCCCGAACCTGGAGGTGGAGGGCAGGTCAGGGCTACATCAGGCTGTGCCCACTATCCTGTGGGGAAACATATGTCGTGGGAGGGTGCTGGCTCCCTGGGACCTTGTACCCATCAGAGGGGCTGGCAGGCACCTGGGCAGGGGTGGCAGGCACCCCTAATGCCGTCATGGGGCCGGGCGGCAGCAAGCTGTCCCTGCAGTGGAACCCGCTGTCCCGGCACTGCAGCACCGACCGGAGCAGCTCGATCGGGAGCATGGAGAGCCTGGACCAGCCCGGCCAGGCCTACTATGAAGGGGACCCCTCACCCGTTGACCAGGGCATGTACCACAGCAAGCGGGACTCGGCCTACAGCTCCTTCTCTGCCAGCTCCATCACCTCTGACTGCGCCCTCCCCCTTCGCCCTGAGGAGGCCACCTCTGTCGACTCTGGCCTCCAAGGCCCCTGCAAACCCCCCGACGGGCGCTACCTGACCACGGGGGCTGAGCCACCTGCTAGCCGGCACCCCGAGGCCTGGCGGGCACCTGTGCCCCCCCAGCCCCCTGTCAGGAGGGACAGCCTGCGGGCAGCCCCAGCTGCTGGTGGGGACAGGCACCGGGTGTCAGCAGATATGCTGCATGCTAAGGGCCGGTGGATCTCTGACACCTTCCTCTGCCAGCGGGACAGGGAGGCAGAGGCAGTGGTCAGGAGGATGCCAGCACTGTACCCCATGAAGGACCGTCTCCCTGCCGACCAGTATTACATGCTGAACTCCCACCCTGACCGGTGCCCGACTGAGCCGCTCCTGGGGGAGAGTGCGGAGCTTAGAAACCGGCTGCACCCAGATGGTGGCATGCAGCGAGTACTGGATACTGTGCCAGCAGGGGACAACCCACTGCTGAGCCCCCTCAAGGGCCATGTGCCGCACCGGCACAGTGCCCCTGAGCAGCTGCTGGCCTCCCAGCTTCGCTCCCTCCAGGTGGGCAGTGGCAGCGGGCGAGCCTCACCGGCCCCTGATGGGCACCGCTGGACCCTCTCCCCCCTGCACCCTGAGGGCAGCAGACCGGGGATCACCCAAGACACCCCGCTCTGCCCAGAGCCATGCGGTCGCCTGCTGCCCTGCCGCTGCTGCCCTGAGCCACAGCGAGCCTGTGAGCAGGATGGGCGGGGGGCCAGCATGGCATGTGGCACCGAGAGTCCAGCAGAGGAGGAGAGCCGGGTGGGGGGCCGGCGGGCTGGGGGTCCGCCCCACCGCTCTGCTCAGATGCGCCGCCGCAGCGATCGCTTCGCCACCAGCCTGCGCAATGAGATCCAGCGGCGCAAGGCCCAGCTGCAGAAGAGCCGGGGTCCCGGTGCCCCGCTGCCTGGCGAGGAGCCGGTGGAGGAGACGGAGGAGCCCCCCGAGGGCAGCGTGCCAGCGGAGAGACCCCGCACCCCGGCTGAGCACATCAGCCCTGCACCAGGCGAGGATGGCAGGAACCCTGGCCACTCAGGGGATGGGGGCATCTCCACTCCTGACCCACTGTCAGTCCCCAAAGGGCCGCTGTCCCCTGAGCGGGAGCTGCCAATGGGCCGGGGCCATTGGCGCTGGTCCCCAGAGCGCAAGCTGCAGCCACAGCACTCACCCAGTCCTGGTGAGCTGGAGGGCTACGGCCAGGGTCCAGCGGCATCCAGCTCCCCGCCACAGAGCATCGATGAGGCTGTCCTGCTCCCTTTCGCTGACCGCCGCCGGTTCTTTGAGGAGAGCAGCCGTCCAGCACCGCCCCGGCACAGCAAGCCCCCGGCAGGTGGTCCTGGTGCCTTCCAGCCCCCTGGCCCCGAGCGTCGGGACCCTCGCCGCCTCTCCGTGGACCAGCCCTATGGCCCCCCATCACCAGGCCGCCCTGGCTCTGCTGGCCCGTACGGTGAATGCTGCCGAGAGCAGTCCCCCTGCTACAAACCGCTGGGGAGGCCAGGGGAGCTGGAGTACCTGCGAGGTTTCTCCTACACGTATGGGGTTCCCCTGCGCCCCGAGCCCTGCCGCTACTGCGGGGGGGACCTGTGCCCCCTACCACTGCCCCGCGGCCATGCCTGCCACTGCCACCCCCAGTCCTGGGCACGCTACCCTGACTGCTGCTGCCCGGCCCCACGCCCTGGGCGGGAGGAGAGCGACGCCTGGCCCCCCCGGAGAGCTTTCGCCCCGGTGAGTGAGAGCCCTGAGAATGTGCAGGGGAGCAGCACTGGCACTACTGCGCACCCCTGGAGCATGACCCTGGGTTGGGGTGGGGGATACTGTGCCCATGGGGGACCCTGCAGACCCCTCTCCCTGCATGCCTACTGTGACTGGATGGGTGTGGGTTGGGATGTGCTGGGGTGGGGGATGCTGACCCTGCTTTCACGTTCCTTCTCCTTCCCCCACTCAGGAATTTCCTCTGGGTGAGTGGGAACCACCGGCAATCACCAGAAAATCCAGCCAGTCCATCAGGTGAGCCCATGCCAGGTGCCGGGACGTGCATACCACTCGCCTCTGCCAGCGAGCTGAGGGGACTGCTGTGGTTTTGGTCGGTGATGTACAAAGCACCTCCCTTAATGCCCCGGCCATAGCCATGCTGTGTCCTGTGAAGCAGAGATGTGCGTCACCTTGGACAAACAGGCCCGGGGGTGTGAGGAGGTGCCCATAATGGCAGGGGGGTGGCTCTTTACCCATCCCTGGGAGGCTGAGGGCATCTCTGGGTGGCTGTGTGACGTCTATGTCTCACTGTGCCTGGTGCGGGAGCACCATGAGACCCCACGCTTTCCCCACCAGCAGAGCTGGGTGACTCCAGCTGGGGAAACTGAGGCAGGGGTGAGCTGCTGGGAGGGTGACTGTCTGGGGGGAGGTGGGTGCCCCCTTCTCTCCCCAGCGAGATCTCCCACTACCAACTGGGCTTCCCAAGGCTTGGCTCCTTCCGCCCCTGCTTTGAGAATGCTGAACCAGAGTGGCCACCCTGCTACCGGGCCACATCCACGCACGACCTCTTGTGGGATGGCAACCGCTTGGCCCACTCGCCTGAGAGTCCCCCGGACTCCCTACACCGCCCACTGCGGGGCAGAGCCTTCTCCGAGAGCCACCTCAATGTGGAGCCCGCCAGTCCCCGGGGCCACGACCGAAGGGACCTTCTCCGTGCCAAGCTGGACCCCCCCCCTGGCATCCCCAAAAAGAAGGGCCCTGCACCTCCCCGCCCACCTCCCCCCAACTGGGAGAAGTACAGGCAGCGCCGGACCTTGCAGCGCCTACCAGATGGTTCCAGGCACAGCTCTGCCTTCACTGCCGCCCCAGTGCCAACCCGGAGCATTGCTGAGGCTGTGCGTGAGCGGTCACAGAGCTTCACCAGTGAGCAGGGGGGCAGGTCCCGGGGGCACACTGCTCTCCCCCCTGCCCCACCAGGAGCCTGGCCTCGACCTGAGCCCCCCAGATCGCTTCACAGGACACCTGAGCCCGATGCTGGCAGTGCTGAGATTTGCAGGCAAGTGCTGCTGAGGCGCGTGGGTAGGAGAGGGCTTCGGACACAGCCTGGGCATGGGGTGGCTTTTGGGGCCATTCGGCCCTTTGAACCCTGTGTTGGACCATCCTAATCGACCTCATGGTGTGGGTTTTTTTTGGGATGGGGTTGTCCCTGACATCTTTCCCTGGGGTGGGCACAGCCCTGCATGTCCCCATCCCTCACAGGTGGGCAGGGGAGTTGACATGGATGCACCTGGAATGGTGTTGGCAGGGCGGTGGGGACAGGGGAGGAGCGACTGAAGATGAAACACCCCTGGGAGGTGGAGGAGCATTCCCAAAGGCTCAGTCAGAACCAGGAGCGGGGCTGGGCTGGTTCCCATGGGGTGGGTGAGTGTTCCCTGTCCCTGTGTGGTGGTCCCAGCCCTGCCAACCCAGAAGCACCCAAGACCAGCTCTGCAGCAGTGGAGGGGGTGAGCTGCCAGGGCAGTCAGCCCCAGCCCCCCGGCATGGACTCAGAGGAACTGCTGTGGGATGTGGTGGGCAGGGACCACTCCCTGGCTGGCATCCTGGCCCCTTCATCCCCCCTCAGCCCCACCACCGAGGTGATGGGGGAGCTAATGGTGGCAGGGGAGCGGCAGGCTTGGCAGGAGCGTTTCCAGCAGGACTGGCGCCTGGAGGCCCTGGTGCAGGAAAGGTAGGGCTGGTGCAGTAGTGGGCACTGTGCTGAGGCCAGGCTGCACCCCACTGTCCCCAGCACTGAGCCCCTGTCCCCACAGGCAGGGCTTTGAGCCCATCTCACCGCCCCCCACGAGCATGGCCAGCTCCACTTCCTACCCGATGTATTATGGTGTGACAGCGGGCAAAGCTGAGACACTTGGCAAGGTGAAGGAGCTGCCAGAGGTAATGGAGGGGAGCTTGGAGGATGAGGAGGAGGAAGTGGACCGTGAGCTGGTGGAAAAGAAGGTAAAATAGACACTGCTGGGTAAGATGCCCTTAGGGTTCCTCACTGCCATTGCCAGGTGTTTGCAGGGTCCAGGGGCATTGCTGGATGATCACAGGGTCTGGGGCATCACAGGAGCTAGGGGCATTGCCAGATGCTCATGGGGACCAGGGACATCGCTGGGTGTTTGAAAGGAACAGAGGCATTGCTGGATGCTTGCAGGGGCTGGAACATTGCCAGATGCCTGTGAGGACTAAGGGCATTGTCGGGTGTTTTCAGGACCTGGGAGTGTCACTGAATACTTGCAGGGACCAAGGCCATCACCTTGCTCATGGGGGCATTGCTTGGTGCTTGCAGGAACTGGTATATTCCCTGGGTCTTGGAGGGACTGGGGCATCACTGGATGCTCACGGGAACTGGGGGCATTGCTGATAGCTCATGGGAGCCAGGAGCATCGCCTGATGCTTCCAATCTGTGGGGCCCTGTGTATAATGGCACCCCTGCACTTGTGTGCCAGTCTCCTGGTCCCAACACAGAGTGGCCTCAGTTGCCCCTGATTCCTTCCCTCTGTCAGCTGCAGCTTATCGAGAGCCTGAGCCGCAAGCTGGCAGTGCTGCAGGAGGCACAGCGGGGGCTGCAGGAGGACATCAGCGCCAATGGGGCACTGGGCGAGGATGTGGCTGCCCGCCTGCAAGCCCTCTGCACTCCAGGGGAGTTCGACAAGTACCGCCTCTTCGTGGGCGACCTGGACAAGGTGGTCAACCTCCTGCTGTCCCTCTCAGGGCGCCTGGCCCGGGTGGAGAGCGCCCTGGGCAGCTTGGGGCCACATGCCTCTGCTGAAGACAAGGTGGGCATGGGACAGGGGGGCACCCGCAGGGCATTGGGGTGTGGGGCCCCCTGCCAGTGCTGCCTGTCTTGCCCACAGGTGGCCCTGCGGGAGAAGCAGCGGCTGCTGGTGGCACAGCTGGAGGATGCCAAGGAGCTGAAGGAGCACGTGGGGCGGCGGGAGGAGGTGGTGGGTGCCATGGTGGCGCGGTACCTGCCCACTGAGCACCTCCAGGACTACCAGCACTTTGTCAAGATGAAGTCGGCCCTCATTGCCGAGCAGCGGGAGCTGGAGGAGAAGATTAAGCTGGGCCAGGAGCAGCTCCGATGCCTGCGCGAGAGCCTCGGTCAGGCCCCCAAGGGCTGCTAGCCCCCTGACCAGCCTCCCCACAGGACCCTGGCTGTGGCTTCAGCTTGCTGCCAAAGTGGAGGCGGTCCCTTGGGGGCTCTCTGCATCTGTCCATCTGTCCAGCCCCTGCCTTTTTATTTATTTTTCTAGTTTACCAAGCAGGGGAGGGGGTGCCAGTCCAGGTGCTGGAAGGGGAGGTCATGCCACAGAGCTGCCCTGAGCTATATGGCCACCCCAGCACCCTGTGGCCCAGCAGGACCAGATGGACAGATCCTGCCACACACCCCCATTCTTTCTGTGCCCATGGGCCTCCCTCCATCTTGTCCTGGACACCAGCACCTGTCCCACAGCTGATGCTGCACTGTGTGCCTTAAAACAACCCTCCGTCTGATCTAGAGCATCCCCTTGTAGTGCCTGGAAGGGTTAAACCACCCTCACCCTCCATCACCTCGGTTTGTCCAGCTCTGTCCATCTGTCCAGCTCTGTCCATCTGTTCAGTGGGAGCTGGAGGAATTTTGGCCCCCAGTATCCTCTTCCTCTCCATTGTGTCCAAAACAATGGCCCTCGCCAGTGGGTCCTTAACCTGTTCCCTGCCGTCCTGGGGCACTGCAGGGGGCCAAGGTGGGTGCTGATGCGTGCTGTGCACCTCTCTCCTGGGGGACACTGTGGTGAGTGCCTCTCGGATGGTGCCCTGCCAGAGTGTAGGGTGCTGAGAGCAGAAGACCAAGGGGTGTGTGTACCCTTTGCCACCAGTGCTGTGGGCATAGGAACCACTTGGCCTTATCCAGCCCTCGTATTCAGCCTCTGCCCCAGCAGTGTGAGAGGTTAATATAGGAAAAAACACCCTAAGGACGAAGCGGGGTACCTGTCCTGCAGCAGCCCCGAGTAGCACTTAGACCACACCCTAGGTCACCTTTCTTGCTGTGCTGTTGTCCATCTGTCCCCACGGGATGTCCAGGTGCCTTGATGCCGATTTTGCACAGCGTTTTCATGCAACTGGCAGCAGCTTGGGGTAGGGGGGAGCCTTTTGGGGTGGCAGACTGGGCTCCAGCCCCTTTGAGGGTGATCAAAGCCATGCAGCCCAATCCCAGGGTGCGGGTAGCACCCAGGCCTGCCCACTCAGCACCACAGCAGCCCCTCTGCATGGCTGCTGTCCGCGTGGGCCCCCTCCAGCCTGTTGAACACTACAGCCCACGCTTTCCTGTGTCTACCCTGGGACAGTGCCTGGCAGGAGTGGGGTCCCCACGTCTCTGCCACCCCCAGTTCCTGTCCAAGGACACTCCAGGACCAAAGACTACACTCGCTGTGAGCTGGGGGTCTTGCTGCTCTCAGGGGTGTCTGACAGCCCTCAGCAGGTCACCATGCCAGGGAGTGTGCCCATGCCCATACCGCTGCCTGTGCCTTGCCACGTGCCGTTGTGCCTCTCACACTAAAAGAGCAGCATCAGCTGCACAACTGTCCACAGTGTGTCTTGTGTGGTTTGTCCCTGTGTCCCCAGCCAGATGCACTGGGGCTGGTGGGTGCCCGGCACTGGGGGGATGCTCCAGGTGGGGTGAGACAAGCCCTGTCAAGCTCTTGGCACCCACATGCACTGTGGCACTGCAGGACCTGGGGTGCAGCTGTGGGCAGGGGGGAGCCCCTGCACCCAGTGCCACCAGGCTGAGTTAGGGCAGAGGGCAGTGCCTGGACCCCTCACCCAGGGGTGCAGCGCTTGGGTGGTGGATGTCACGTTGTCCCTGTCACAGCCAGGTCATCGCTGCCGGAACTCTTGGGGTGGCACCGGGAAGAGGGTGGCCCAGTGGAGGTGGCAGTGCCCAGGGGGTGGAGCAGTGCTGCTGCTGCTGCTGCACTGTCTTTGGGGTGCCCTGGCTCACCCCAGCACGGCAGGGCGGTGCGGGTGGGCACGGTCACCGTCCGCCTGCCTTCCCCAGGGCCTCTGCGTGCCCGCCGGCCCCGGCGGAGCAGGGCTTGTGCCCCTCTCTGACCCTCCCATCCCCGGCCCGCGCTCGGCAGCCCCCACCCTGGGAAGGGCGGTGCAGGGCCAGCGCCGGTCGCTGGGTGGCGCCAGCGCACGCGTGAGCACACGCGCACGGGGGACGGGAGCGCGCGGTCACGCATGCGGGTGCGCGACCGCAGGTGTGGGTGTGAGCGCGTGCACACGCGTGCGGGTGTGCCCGCGCGTGCGCTGGTGGGTGTGTGCACATGTGTTGGAGCGCCTGCACATGCGTTGGATTGTGTACACATATGTTGGAGCACGTGCCCGTGCGTTGGAGCCTGTGCATATGTGTTGGAGTGTGTGCACATGTATGTCGTCACAGAAACACGGGAGGATGCTTGTGTGCGAACCCCTGCACCCGTGGATGAGCATGTGTGCACAGGCATGTGTGTGAATGCAGGTGAGCACACTGATGGGACCATGTAGGTGTGTGACTGTGTCAGGGAATACAGGTGCATGCATGTCAGAGCACAGAGGTGAACACATGCACACACAGATGAATACATGCACATACATGTAAGCACACAGGTGAACCTGCGCTCACACAAGTAAACACATGCACACGCAGGTGAGAATGCATGTGCACACATGTGAGCACATATGCACACACACACACGCACAGGTGAGTATGTACTGTGTGTGAGCACACTTGCAGATGAACACACATGTGGATGAATGTGTCCATGTATGTGTGATGGTCTCACAGCTGCAGGGCAGGACTGTGGAGCCAGGGCACAGGGGCATGGCTGGGTGCTAGGTACTGAGGCCCTTGGCGCCTGAACTGGATATGGCCATGGGGTGAGGGGTCCTGGGGATCCCTGCATGGCACCCAAGGGGAGCTGCAGGCCAGGGGGTGCATGGTAGCATACAGGGGTCCTGGGTCTCGCAGAGGTGCAAGCAGGACCCAGACAGACTGAGGGAGACCCTGGCCCTGCCATCTGTCTCCCCATTGATACAGCCTCTCCATTTTACAGGTCCCTGGTCCATCCCCCCATATCCTGCTGAGGGAGGATGAGGATGTGGGAAGTAGTGATGCTTCAGGGAGAGCCAGCTTCTCTAGGCAACCTGCTCCGGTGTCTCATCACCCTAATCAAAAAGGATTTCCTCTTTATGTCTAACGTAAATCTACCTTTGTTCAATTTAAAATCGTTGCTCCTTGTCCTGTTGCCACAGGCCCTAGCACAAAGTCTCTCTCGTTGTATATACTGAAAGGCCAGCAGAAGGTCTCTCTGGAGCCTTCTCCAGGCTGAACAACTCCATCTCTCAGCCTGGCCTCCCAGCAGAGGCAAAGCAGCCCTTGCATCACTGCTGTGACTCCTCTGGACCAGCTACAACAGGTCCATGTCCTCTTTGTGCTGGAGGCCCCAGAACTGGTCTCAGTGCTCCAGAGGGGTCTCACCAGAGCTGAGCAAAGGGGCAGAACCTCCTCCGTCCACCTGCTGGGATGCACCCAGGACGCAGTTGGCTTTCTGGGCGGTAAGCACACGTTGCTGGCTCATATAGTTTTCATGTGTGGAGGTGGCAGTGCATGTGTTCACCCATGCCCATTGCATGCCCATGCATATGTGGCCATATGCACATACAATTACATGGAGGTGGTGCATGTGCTTGCCCACGCTCAGGGTGTGCACGACTGCACAGTGTGGGCATGTGCACAGGTATGTGCACAGCAGCCATGCATGTGTTCTCCCGTGCCCGTGCCTGCCCATGCCCGTGGGGGCGGTACACACGTATGTGCACGGCGGCGGTGCGGGTGCCCGCCGTGCCCGCGTGCTCGGGGCCGTGCGTGGGCCGCCCGTGCCGCGGTGCGCAGCAGCCCCGCCGCGCCGAGCAGGCCGGGGCTTGCGGCGCAGGGGCAGGGCCGGGGCTCCTGCAGAGGCACATCCCGGCGGGGCCGCGCTGAGGGCCGGGGGGGCTGCGGGGCGGGGGCCGCAGGAAGAGCGACCTTGCACAAGCGGCGGCGGCGGCTCGGGGTGTGCAAGGTGTGTGCGCGGGGGGGCCCGCTCCGCCTCCCGGCTCCGGGAGTGCTGCGGGATGCTCGGCGGAGACCCGGCACCCGGCAGCGCCGAGGTTGGGGAGGGGGGTGTGTGTGTGGTGTGTGTGCGAGGCCCGCAGCGAGGGGGGGGCTGCGGCCAGGAGGGGGGGGACGGTAGCACTGCGGTGTCCTCGCTTCCTCCCCCCCCCGCCCCGAAACGCTTGTTGCTGCGCGGGGAGAAGGCACCACGTTTGCCGGCAGCCGCGGGGGAAGCGACGGGCCCGGCCCGCGGGACCGCGTGGGGCCGGGGCCGGCGCCGTGGGGTGTCGCCGGACACCCCCGGCCCGGCAGCCCTGCAGCTGGACAGGCTCGCTCGCCCAGGTAAGTACCCCCGTAGCCCGCCAGCAGCCCCAGGGGCGGGCAGGGATGCGTGCGGAGATGGCTTCCCCCGCATGCGAGGAGCCCCGCGGCCCACTCCCCCGCCCCCCCCATCCCTCCCCTCCACACTCGCAGTCACCTGCTTGGGTCTGGCGACCTCCGTCTCGGGGCCACCGGATGCTCCCATCCCTTCCCGGCCACCTCACCAAGGCGGGTGGCAGGAGGCAGCTGCTGCTTTTCATGGACATATCCCCTCCAACCACCAAGGGCGGCCCAGCACCCTGGGTATGGGCACTGGAGAGGGGAGCCAGCACAGGCTGCATCAAGGGAGGTGCACCCTAATGCCAGCGCACTTGGGTGGCCAGAGTTTCCCATGATGAAGTAAGAGGCAGTGTTGGGATACCAGACCAGTTGAGGAAGAGTTGGGACACTGAAAAAAGGCAAGGAAGAAAAACTTTGCCTGCAAGGAAGCTACCGTGCTTGGCATTCTTGGGTAAGGAAGCGCCATCTCCTCTGATTTCCAGGATTGCACCTCCTGGCTGGCTGAACCATAGAGGGTGAGGGGCCATGCACCTCCTTTCAGGGCTCTTCTTCCACTCCTGTGTGTCCTTGTCTTCCCAGGGCTGACACAGGAGGTGGTGGAGCTCTGAGACAAGACGGGTGGAAAGATGGCCGAGAAGCTGGTGCCTGGAGACCTGTTCCTGAGGAAGACCCGGGAATCGGTGTCATCCCTGGACTCAGACAAGCTGGCACCCATCTCACCTGAAGCAGGTGGTGAGGAGTCATCCGACAGTGAGGGCGAGCAAGAAGACAGTTCCCACAAACTCATCCGGAAGGTGTCCACCTCGGGGCAGATGAGGAGCAAGGTCAGGGCCATGGGGACCTGGGGCAAGGGGCTGGCTGATGCTTGTGGTCCCTGCTGAGAAGGGGGTGAGGTGGGGGGTGTTCACCCACTCTAGGCTGTAAATCAGTGCCAGGTACTTGCTGCTTGCAGACCCAACCCAGCCAGTGCTTGGGGCAGTGTCAGGAGGGGTCCTGGCCCCCTGTGCCCTGCAGAAGGGCACGTGGAAAAGGTGCATACCCACAGTGTCAGGGTCAGCATTGGTCCCGTGTGGCTATGGAGCATGTATTTTACCCCATCAGTTGTGGTCAGGTTCTTTCCCATACCTGGACCACCCTCCCCAGGTGCATTCATCCCATGTTTGTGTTCCCTGGTTTCCCCCTACCCACCGTTGGGGAAAGGGGGCTCTTTTGGGAAAGCTCTGCCCCATGGCTGCTCTAGGGTGAGATTTAGGGTCATCTCAGTGCTGTAGGCTCCTGGGATCCCACACCCCACTTCAGGAACCACACACGCAGGGCCTGGTGAGTGGCAAAATGGAGACTGCATTGTTCCTGGTGCTCCAGATGAATTTGTCTGTCCCGGTTCCCCCACACACACTATGTCTGCAGCCTTCCCTAGATCCGGTTCCCGTGGTGGTTTGCTGGGTGGATGAGGACACATTTGAGGTCAGACATCACACTCTTTTGCCTCATGGCCATTGGCATGAGAGCAGCTTGTGTATGTGTGTGTGCAGCTTGCTCAGACGAAGCTATTTTGATAGGACCTACAAAAATGCAGGGTGCGATGCCTTCTGTCCAAATAGGAACAGGTGAATGTAGGGGTCCTCGGTGGGGATAGTGAAATGTCCAGTCACCTCCTGTCTGAAACACAGGGAGAAATAATCTGGACTGAATGGCTAGGTGGGAAGCAGGGAGAGAAGGAGTTTGGGGGGGGTGCATTTTGGGGAGGGGGATGTGAGCATGACGCAGAGAGGATGCTCTGGGCATTATGCTGGGTGAATGGTCCCTTTGCATTCACCTCTTGGCTGTGGGAGAGGGGCGGTGGGGTGGTGTGAGTCATGGCAGTGCTGGTGGGCACGCGGGGGCTGCTGCACCATGGGGAAGACCCTCTCCCTGGGGCCATGCCAGAAATCCCCCTGCAGCAGCTCCAGCACCCCCCCCGGTGGAGATTTGATGGCTGTGACACCCCAGGGAGGGGTGGGACAGCTGAGAAAACACCAGGGGGGGTCTGCAGTTGCAGAGCAAGAGGGCGCCCAAGTTCTGATGTTGGGTACTTTGGGCACGGAGGGAGGCAGCAGGGGTGGGGTGGTGTGCTGGCTCTGGTGATAGCTTGAGTCTGCTCTGGTCTGGGACAAGCTCCCCTCCCACTGGCCCAGGGCTGACTATTGTGCCAAGCCCAGTGCCCTGCCATGAGGGGGGCAAAGGCCATTTGCCATGGGATATGGAAGTTGCACACTTCGAACCCAGCACTGTGGGGTTTTCCCTCTTGGCGGGAGACAGTTCTGGGACAGGTGGAACTGGGGGAGTCTTGCCAAGTTCCTCTGACTGCTCAAGGACTGTGCCTCAGTTTCCACTTCTCTGGAGCAGGTTGGTACCTTCTCTGCCTTCTTTGGCATGGCTGTCAGGTGGGTGCCATGGGCTGTGCCAGGATGCAGAGTGCTGCGTGGGGGGCATGGTGGGAAGCCAGGCTGATGGTCAGGGTCCTGAGGATGCTTATTGCTTGCATGTGAGTCCTCAGCACCCTACTGGGAGGGCAGCAGCAGCCCCTGGAGTTTGCCATGTGGCATTTGCTGTGCTGGAGGGGTTTGCTGTGCTGTGGAGCACAGGGGATATTACAGTGAGTCGTCAGTGCCAGGAAACCTGAGAGAAAAGGGTGGATCGCTGGGCAGTGCCCGTATCCTGCATCAGCGGCACAGGGACACCAGCGTGCCCTGAGCCCCCAGCCCAGGTCTCAAAGCCTCTCTGTGCCATCAGCTGGTCTGGCCTTGCTGGCTCACGTGTGAAGAAGGCTGAGCTGCTGGCTCCCTGCTTGCCACAGCCGCTGCCCGTATCCTACCCGGTGCTGACAATTAGCCATGCAGGAGGTGGTGCCGCCCAGCATGCTGGGGAGGTGGGCGGCATGATGGATGGGCAGGCAGAAAGGATGTGTCTGAGTTAATGGCCTGTGGAGCTGGGAGAGAGGAGGAGAGATGATGAGAGCCAAGCAGGGTTGGTGCTGGAGGGGGCCATGCATGTATCCCTCCCTCAAACCTAAGTGTTTTCAGTATCAGGGTTCAGTGGTTTCCCTGAGAATTCTTTTGCCTTGGTCCATATGGGCAGGGCCATGCTTGTCGCCGGATGGGCTCCTTCCTTCCCTATGGAATTGAGGACTTTGGGATGTGATTGCTGCTGCTACCCAGGTCAGGCTGTCCCTGGCTCATAGCTGTGCTGCGGCACATGTGCTGCCCATTCCTTCAGCCAGAGCCACAGCCACGGCAGGCACTTTTCCAAGGTGCTTCAACACCCCTCCGCACCCATACGGGGTTGGGATGGGGGGAACCATTGCCTGCACCCCAGAGGCTGGGGCAGGTACTTAATTAGCACACAGTTAATGAGGGAGAGTCATGCCAGGTCTGCATCTCGCATGAGATAACCAGGTTAGCGGCAGGGAGAGGGGCAGACTGGCCTCCTTTTTGGCCATTGGTGGTGCTTGGGGTGCTGGAGGGGGTTTATAGGATTATGTCATGTTGGGGGGCTGGTAAGGGTTGGGACCCCCACCCCACTCTTCACTCACACTGACTGGGGTGACCCTGGTCCCTGGCGATGGGGGTGAGCAGCTTCCCCTTTGCCAGGGTATTGTCCGGCCCCATGGGGATAAGAGCAGGTGAGGATCATTTTGAGATCTGCCATCTTCCTGATGGCTGCACCCCATTCCTAGTGCCCTCCCCCAAATGCCCATTCCCTCATCCCCTCCTCAAGCCTCCCCATCAATCATGGTTCCCCACTCCACATCCCCAGATTGGCTTTCTCTGGGCTGTGATTGCGGGGCACCCCACGGGGTGCTTTGTGCAGCTTCGGCATGGAGGCGGTGAGGCCATTGTGCTTGGTGACAATGACAGCTGCCAGGCACAGGTGCCCCCATCGGGCTGAATGGCCCCAGGATGGATGGGGTCTTGTTGCCGCCCCCTCTTCCTCCTCCTCACCACAGCCAGGAGCTGCTTGTTGCCTGTGCCAGGTTTTGGGAGCACAAGGGCAGAGTGGGAGTGGGATGCTGTGCTCTGGCACTAGTCCCCTTGAGAATGGGCATGGAGGGAAGGGGAGATGGGGAAGGAGGGGGCACCAGCTCTGGGGTACACCAAGACATTTGAGGTGTGGGTAAACAGGAGTGGGGGGGGGGGGTAGCGCATCCTGCCCGTGTGGGCTGGGCGCTCAGCTCACAGCACTGCCTCGGCATGGGCTCTCCCAGCAGCTGAGCGGAGGCAGGGAGAGATCCAGCAGCTCCACTTGCTTCAGCTCCGACTGCAAGGAGCTGCAGGGAGTGACTGGTCCTGGGATGCTTGCACCAAAGTCAGGGGGCTCAGGCCCCAAGGGGGACACAGGGTGGTGTGTGTGCCAGGGATAGGAGCATTTTCCACAGGATGAGTACAGTGGGCAGAGCTGTGGCAGGCAGGGGCATGGCTTGTCTGCCAGTTAGAAAGGAGGATCATGTTCCCAAATTCCTGATGATGGGGTACATCACAGTTGCTTGGTGGGGCTGAGGGATTTGCCAGCATTTTCCTGAGGGTCTTGGGAGCTCAGTGGGGTTATTGATACCATGAGGAATGAGTGCTTCTGGTCCTTGATGGAGGTACTGGGTACCCTGCAGGCTCTGGGTTCCCCAGGGATGGGGTGAGCAGTGCCTGTGGGTGTAGGGGTGTTGAGGCAGCTTCTGGGGACATGATAAAGCAGTGATGCAGAGCCAGGCAGTGGGGAGGGCTGCCCACCAAGGGCCATATCCTGACAAAACCTAGGGAAAACAAGGTAGGGACCCTGGGCCTAGGCCTGGAAACCTCTTTCCTGCAGTGGAAGGGTGGCACGTGGCTCCCTGGCAGTGCATCCTTCTGTCTTGACACTGGTGAGGGACTGGAGTGTCTTGTATGGGAAGAGGCTGGGAGGGCTGAGACTGTTCAGCCTGGAGGGGACGCTGGGGTTGAGGGCTCCTCTCCTCAGTGATGTGGATAAGTAGTTGAAGGGAAGGGTGCATCAAAGCGGGAACTGGGCTCTTTTCACTGGTGTCTGCTGATGGGACAACAGGCACAGGAGAAAAAATTTAAAACTGCATCGCAATACAAGAAAACACTTTTTTTCACTGTGAACTTGGTCAACTGCTACTACAGACTCAGAACTCGCGGGTTGGATATGTCCATGGTTCTGGGCAGCCCCAGATGATGCCCTCTGGGCTCCAAGCCCAGAGCTCCCCACCAGCCACAGCCATGCCACAGCCAGCACCAAAGCCCATCTCCACTCCGTCCGGACCCCGCATTGCTCCCAGCCTGGTGGCACCTGACCTGCCAGGGGCTGGCAAGGGGGCCGGTTGGTCACTGAGTCACCCCCTGTGGTGGGACCATACTGCAGAGCACAGTGATGCTGCCTGGCACCATCCCTACTGAGGAGGCTGCAGCAGGGCAGGGGAGGCTGCAGCAGGGCAGTGGAGGCTGGGCTTGCTCTCATTCATCAGGGCTCGCTGAGCTGCTGCCTGGGGTGTAAAGATAGCCCCAGTGTCGCCAGCCGGATGTTTGTGAGGTTTCTCAGATGTGCTGCCCTCTTCCCACTCACATTTTCCATTATGCAAGCACCAGTCTCACCCATCATCAGCTGGGCAGGGTGGGAGAACTGCAGTGGTGCCCACTGGTGCCTGGGCACAAGGGGCAGGGGGGGGACCGGCACGGGGTCGGCTGGCATGGGGCACCTGCTGGCGAGATGCTCAGGGACTGATGTGGCTCTAGATAGGGAAGCATGAGCTCATTTCTAAAGTACACTTGGAGACTGACTGCAGGAGGATGAGGTGTAGCGAGGGGGATTGCTCTTCTGCTGGGGGTTTCTTCCTTCATTCCTCTCCCCATTAATCCTCCATCCCCTCAATGGCCTGCGTGGTGCTTTGTGGCACTGTGCAATGACATGTCAGGAATGGTGCCGGAATCTGCTTTCAGGGATCCCCCAAAGCATTGGGAAGGGGGATCTGGGGTCTTGCAGTGGCAGCAGGTTACATCCTCGGGGAGTGTGGATGCAGCTGAGGCTGCAGGGCTGTGGCAGCCCCAGGCACTGAGCCCCCCAGCTGCCTGCTCCCGGAAGAGCTCTGCCATATCGCAAAGCCTGATAAGGGTTCCAACTGACTGCAGCCCACAGGGTGTCCAGCAGATGCTGGCAGCCCTGCAGCCGGGCTGTGTGCAAGGCTGTTGGCTCTCCCCTGCTGTCCTGGCACCTGCCAGCTTGGGAGGGGATGAACTTGGACCCATCTGGACCCTGGCACGTGCCCGGCAGGCTGCTGTGTTTGGAGGAGGGTGGCTGCCTGGGATGTTGCTGGTGCAATGCAGGTTGGTGTGCTGGCGGGTGTTGGGTTCCCTCTCCTCCTCCCCAGGCATCATGTCGCCGCAGGGCCGAGCAGATCCCCTTAGGAGTGGCGTAGGGCTGCAAGCCAGGTGGACAGCCAGTGTGGTGCCCACCAGCCATATGCGCCGTCATTCCCAAGTAACAGCTCTTCTCCAGCAGCTCCTTTGCTGTCCAAGCTCATCCCAGCAGGAAAACTGTCCTGCCACAGCTGTGGTCAAACCCATCTGTGCTACAGGGTCTTCCTCAGAATGACAGTGGCAGAGCTGGGAGAAGCAGGGTGGGGGTTCAGAGCAGCATCCGTAGTGCTGATGGAAGACCTGTCATTTTGGGATGCACCTTAGCCTGGAAGAAGCCCTGCTGGTGTGCAGTCCCAGAAGGAGGTGAGCTCCCCCGGCCTGTGCTTCAAGCCCCCTTGCTTGTGCTGAGCACAAAGACAGCCTGCGGCATGATGGCCCCTGGGCACCAGCCCAGTCCTGGTGGGGAGCATTGCCTGTGGCCAGCCATCCTCCCAGAAATACTTTCAGCTGCATCCCCTCTGAGGCCCCTGGTGCCATGTGCTGTCCACTAGCTGTGTCTGAGCCAGGTGTGGCAGTTTCTTCTCAGACCCTGGGTAATTTAGTTCTTGCCTTTACCTCCTCACCCTGTGCCTCTGGCCTCTGGGACCCTCTGGTGCCTGGCACATCCCAGGTGGTGCTGAGCCTCTTGGGCAGGAGAGATCAGGGAGGGTCCCTGACATGGGGCAGGGGAGGGCTGTGGCAGATCCCCACAGAGGGGAGCTGGTCTGTGACTGGTGGCTGGGTAGGTAGTACATTACTCTGGGTATTGTCATGCTGTGTGACTGTGGGGAAGGAGCTGGCGTTGGCTTGACTGTGGCTCCCTGCAGCGCTGGCTGGGGCTCACCAGCCAGACCTACAGTTGGGATGAGCAGAGGGGCTGGGTTCGGGGTGCGGGTGGGACACTGCACTTGTGGCTGTGCAGCGTCCAGCACAGAGCTCCTACCCCAGTGACAGTGGCTCAGTGTCCCCGAAGGCTCTCCGGAGGGAAGAGGCAGCCCCTACCCTGTGCTGAAGGAGCACAGCTCCTGCTCCTGGGAGCTATAGGGTACCTAACAGCCACTTGCTACAGGGGATTGTCTTATTGTGGTGGTGGCCCTGGAGCCCTGGTTGGGGCTGCAGGGAGCCAGCATGGTAGGGGTGATGCCACACTGGCATGTCCTGCCCGACGCTTACCCCCAGTGCTAGCCTTCATCTTCACCAACCCTTTCCTGTTTGTGAAGGGGAAATGATGGGATTGCTTAAAGCTGCCCGCTGCAGCACAGCTTCCCACCCTGTGGCCTGGTCTACTGGTGGCTTCGGACATCAGGTACATCCCAGGTCTCCTCATGTCCCTAGTGCCAAAAGCAGGGTTCCAAAACTGCTGAGCCACCAAGGAGCTGCTCCTGCACAGAACAGCAGTGGGTGCTCCTATCTAAGAGCCATGGACAAAAAATCAGGTATGTGTGGGTGGCCCACTCCAGTGAGACTCCTAAACAGCCCTCTGACACCCCAGGCAGGGTGCTAGCAGCTGCTAGCATGTCCCCAGCATGTCTGGGACCCTAACATCCTGTTGCCAGGAGATGCCTTGTTGGAGAGGCTTCTAGGAGAAGTTGCTGCAGCAGCTGCTGTAGCACAGCTGGGGGTGTTTCAGCTCCAGCCCCCCTCCCGCTCTCCCCAAGGAGGGGATGCCATCCCCTTGGGCAGCCTTCCTGGCCATATGCTGCCACCCACCTGGAGCCAGGCAGAGCTGAGTGCCCGTGCCCTGCTGCAGAGCTGGCCCGAGCCCCTGCTGCAATACCCCTGAGCCCCTGTCACAGACCTGCCTCTTCCTCCTCCTCCTCCTCACATTCTGCTCTTCACCATCACAGGCTCCCTCCTGCTGCTCCTCGCTGTCACATGCTGCCTGTCCTTTGCAGCAAAGCAATGATTGTAGAAAGCCCATTGACTCTTCCTGTGTCCTCCCCATGTAAACAGACGTGGTGAAAGTGGCATTTGTAGCTGTATCCCACCTGGCCATGGTAGGACCCTTCCCTGTCCCCTCCTGACATGGAGCCAGGACTGCTAGGCTGCATGATTTTATGTGGATTAGGGGGTTGCAGAAACCCCCCTGAAAGGCTGCTCTCCCCTTGCTGGCTGTGTTCCAGCCTGGTCTCAGGGCAGCTCTGGGCTCACCCTCTCCTCTGTGTGCTCTCTCAGCCAGGAGGTTGGGGAGGGGATACGGTGGGTCCTGGCACAGGGGACGCCAGAGCTGTTTGAACCTGCACCGGTACTTGCAGGCAGCATGGGGACAACCGCAGCTAAACCCTGAATCAGTTCCAGGGGGCAAAGCCTTGGTAGGGAGTGGTAAAGGGTTAAAAGGACCCTCTCCAAACTTGGGGCTGCAGGGTGAAAGAGAGCCAGGGACTTCCTGGTGCATGCCCTGGGGGACTCGGGCAGGGGTCAGGTTTCTGGGGGAGCTGAGGCTCAGGAAGCATCTCAGGTGAGATTTTGGCTTCTTTGTGACCTTGGGGGCTCCTGCTATTCCTGGTGCTCTGTCCGTTTCGTTCAGAGCTGTAGGGCAGTGGGTTAACACTGAGGACAGGGGCCAGTGTGTTTGCAGGATGGCGGGCGCCTGGGTGCTGCCTCTTGCAGCACGCTGGCTGGGCACAGGGGCGTGGGCCCCCGGGCCCGCGACTCTCGCGCGATGCCCTCAGTGCCCAGTGCTAATGCGCCGTTAAATGGGCCTTGTCGTTGTGCGCCGGGATCTGATAGA
Source organism: Megaceryle torquata (assembly GCA_024611175.1). Classification (NCBI taxonomy): domain Eukaryota; kingdom Metazoa; phylum Chordata; class Aves; order Coraciiformes; family Cerylidae; genus Megaceryle; species Megaceryle torquata. The sequence goes on along the minus strand of JANIJG010000074.1, from coordinate 16,957 downwards.
ACCGCTGTTGCGGCTAATTGCAGAGGAACAGCTGAATGGGGCTGCCGGCGGTGTTTAAAGAAGATACAATCAAAGATTAGGCAGTGCCAGAGCATCTCTGCCACCCTGCTCAGCACAGGCTCGTAGCCGCGTTGCAAACACTAATTAATTGAGCCTTGTAAACACTGCTGCGAGGAGGGTAAATATTGGCAGGTGCTGTGGATTGGGGAGGGCAGAGGATGAGCGTCCAGGCTGCAGGGATGTTCTGTATTGCAAAGGGGATGCTCTGCCTGCTGCAGTCTGCCCTCAGCCCCAGGTTGTCCCCACTGGGAGCTGCGGGGGCCAGGAACGGCTGGTTGCATCCTGGCCATCTGCTCCCTAACCCAGCAGAGAGGCTGGAGATGTAGTGCCTGGGTAATGCCAACTCCAGGACGCAGTCTCAGTGGCTCTGGGTCATCAATGTCCCATGCAAGGGAGCTCTCCTGGCTCCAGCTCTGCTCTTGACTTCTGAGGAGCTGCAGCAGGTCAGGGCTCTCCTAGCTGCTGCTTGGGGGATGGAGAGGAAGTGACTGGCAGCGGTGGCTCTGCACTGCTAGAGACCCCCAACCGCCAGCATTGCCGTGCCCAGAAACATCCTCCTAACTCACATAAGGTGCCCAATGCCCAGGGCGCGGTGAGTGAGAGACATTGTTTACTCTGCGACACACAACACAGCACGAACCCCAGAATGTCACACTTGTGCTCTGGGGACCACTTAGCTCCTGAGGACCCAGGGGCTGGCGTCTCTGGAGGGGGAGGGGGTGGGTTTGGCGGTCCTGGGGGCTGCAGATCTCATGACCTTGTGGTCTCTGCAGAAGAGTGTGAAGGAGGGGCTGTTGCTGAAGCAGACGAGCTCCTTCCAGAGGTGGAAGAGACGATACTTCAAGCTGCGGGGCAGGACACTCTATTATGCCAAGGATGCCAAGGTAGTCCTGGGGAGGGAGCTTCCAGAATGCTTAGTTGGGGGCACTTGACCCTGCAATCCTGGGGAGGAGCCTGAAATCCCTGCCTTTTGGAATGAGGCTCCGGTTTCTCCCTGCAGTCCCTGATCTTTGATGAGGTGGACCTGTCTGATGCCAGTGTGGCTGAGACCAGCACCAAGAACATCAACAACAGTTTCACGGTGAGTGAGGTACAGGGATACCTTCCATGCCCCTGCACCTCAGCATCTCGAAGGGAGGCACACCCCATCCCCCCACCAGAGCTGTGGCCTTGTGCTGCTGGAGGTGGCACTGGTGGCAGTGTGTCAGGGTTTGCTGGGGACTGGCTGGCCACATTGTGACCTTGCAAGGGAACATGGGGATGGTGGCTGTTGCAGGTGATCACACCATTCCGGAAACTCATCCTATGTGCGGAGAATCGGAAGGAGATGGAGGACTGGATCAGTGCCCTGAAATCTGTCCAAAAGTGGGAGATCCATGAGGTGATGTGGGCGGGGGCCTGCATGGGTGCTCATTTGCCAGTGGGTACTCATCTGCAAGTGGATACCCCTCAGAAGCCAGGGGTGCCTTTGGCTGCTGGAGCCGCCCTTGGGTGCAGCTGCGTGGGGAGGATGGGAGAGGGGTTTGGGGTTGGGCTGACTCGGGGGGGCTAGGAGGGAGGGACTGCCAGCTGGGGGTCCCAGGGGACTGACAGGTCAGGGCTGTGCCCCTCGGCAGGCCACACAGTTCAACATGGAGCACTTCTCAGGCATGCATAACTGGTACGCTTGCTCCCATGCCCGCCCCACCTTCTGCAACGTGTGCCGTGAAGCCCTCCCAGGGGTCACCTCCCATGGCCTCTCTTGTGAAGGTCAGTGCTGGGGGACTGGGACTGGGGCTGGGACTGGGGCAGGGAACTCCCTCCAAAGCTGTCCCAGAGCAGCAGGGTGCAGGGTGATGCCCGATGGCTGCCGTCACCAGCTGTGGAGGGGTTGGGGATCAGGGCTGCATGTCCCAGGGGGACTGTCCCTGCTTCTCACCTGTTCCCCCCTGCACAGTCTGCAAGTTCAAGGCACACAAACGCTGTGCTGTCAGAGCCACCAACAACTGCAAGTGGACAACTCTTGCCTCCATCGGCACCGAAATCATTGAGGACGAGGATGGGGTAAGCAGCGGAGATCCCGCGGGGCACCCTGGCAGGACAGAGCCACTGCAGAGCTGGCCATGCTGTGCCCAGGTCAGGACTGGGGGGACCCTGGCACCTATCTCTTCTGCCCTGTGTGGCCTCTGGGCTTGGCTTTGTGGGGACATGGCCTGGGAACAGCTCTTCCATCACCTGCCATCAGGATCCCTTATTGCTATCCCAAGTGGGGCCACCCCAAATCATTTGCTGGGGATACCCCTGCCCTGCCCCACATGCTGGTGGCTGCAAGGGGTCAGAGGGAAGGGACAAGAGGGCATGGAAGTGTGCCGGGGCTATCTTGCCCTACTGTGGGGCATCAACCCCTGATGACCTTTTCCGTGGTGCCTGGGCAAGGGGGTGGCCTGTGTCACTGTTCCTCAGGCATGTGGGGACAGCAGCAGTGGTGTGCTGTTGGCAACTGCCCCTCTCCATAGGTGGCCATGCCCCACCAGTGGCTGGAGGGGAACCTGCCCGTCAGTGCACGCTGTGCTGTCTGCGACCGGACCTGCGGCAGTGTCCGGAGGCTGCAGGACTGGCGGTGTCTCTGGTGCAAAGCCATCGTAAGGATCTGTCTGTTCCTGTCCCCCCCACTGCCACACAGACAGCACTGCCCCACCTGGGTGCATCTCTGGGGAAGCTGAGTCTGAGGCTTTTGGTGCTGCATCCCTTAGCTTTGCTTATGCACATGTTCCCCTGTCTCCAGGTTCACAGTGCCTGCAAGGAACTCTTTGGCAAGAGGTGCCCTCTGGGTCAGTACAAAGTGTCCATCATCCCGCCTACTGCTCTGAACAGCATCGATTCGGATGGTGAGTCCTGAAGGGGACATGGGGCTGGGCTGTGGGTGGGGCTGTAAAGGCTGTTTGGGACAGGTTCTTCTGCAGGCTTTGACTTGTGGCACTGTTCCCGCTTTCCTGTGAGGCACCAGTAAGACTACTGTCAGTAGGTTCCAGAGTCAACACACCCCCTGCTTCACCTTCAGTTGAAGGCTGCTTGTTGCCTTGTGCTCTGCCCCAGGGCTGTGGCCGTGCCATGCTCTGGGGTGACACTTCTTCCCCGCCTGTGGCTTCAGTTGCTCCTGCCAGGCTGCCTCTTGTGGTCACATGAGTCTCAGTCTCTCCATGTGGCGCCAGCCCTGAGCTTCTGACGTGGAGTGCCCCCTGCTGCACCAGTGGCTCAGCACCTCGCAGGGCAAGATGAGGGCCTTACTTCAGTTATTTCTCAGTGTCTGAACCTCTGATGGGTTTTTTTGGTAGCATAGAGCTTCTCCCCGGCACGGGTGGCAGCCAGGTGCTGGGGGGAGAAGCATTGCGCAGCTTGGGTGCCCCCCTGTGCTGCCATCTTCCTCACCCTCTGGAGGGGTCCAGCTGTCCTCTGCCGAGCAAAATCTCTTCTCCTCCTGACATTTCTTTCCTTGTTCTTTAATGATTTTTTGCTGCTCAGCTCAGCTGGTGGCTCATCTGCTTCTCATTACTCATCAGGATGCTGTCAGGGTAACCATCACACGGCTTCTCCTCTGGCTTCAGAGCCACAGCTGCTCACGGCCAGGCCCCTGGTAGCCTCTCTGCCCCGTGCCTCTCACAGTGGCCTGGTCAACCGGGGCTGGCACGGCTGTGGGGCTGATGGCTCTTGCTGCTGCAAAGCCCATCTGGGCTCTGCGGGAGCAGCTTGGCGAGGCCTCAGCCCCCTCCTCCTGCCACATTGTCCTCCCTGGCGCAGGGTGCCACTGGCAGCGGGCTCAGCTCCTCAGCAGCAGCCCACACTCTGACTCAGCGGCCTCCGCCTGGTGTTTTGCTTTGCGGATCTGCTCCGCTCACTGGGGCGGGAGCGGAGGTTGAACAGTGCTAGGGCTGTGGGGACGCTGCTCCCCATGCAGTGGAAGCAACGGGGCTCCTGGTCACACCCCGCGGGGCTCTGGGTGAGGTGGCCATGGGGCCAGCAAGGGCTGGTGCTTTCCCTGCCGCAGCATTGCCAGGCCTGCCAAGGGAAGGAGCCAGCGGGCACCGGCCTATGGCCAGAGCGACTGGGGTGGCCAAGATGTGGCTGAGGCAAGAGTGGGCTTTAGGCCAGCAATCGATCCTCCTCTGCCTCAGGCACATTTCATTCCCCATCTCATTTCTTTAAAAGCATGGTGTTGGCTGCCAAGCCTCCTGAGGCTTCTGTGTCATTTACACCCACCCTACCAGAACCCTGGTAGGAGAACACAGCAGAGCTGGGGGTGACAGCTGGGATGGTTATGCTGGCTTGCAGTGCCACCCCTGGGAGCACCCCCAGGTGGGAGTGTGCCCTGTTCCCATGTGGTTTTGCTGGGTCAGTCCCTGCTGGGCTGTTGGCACAGCAAAGGAACTGACCCTCCCATGTGCCCACCACTGCTGCCCTTTCTGGAGTGGCAGGCCAGGAACATGAGTCAGCTGATGACACTGTGTGCCTGCAGGGACATTGATGGAACAGTAACCTAACCTAGCCCTGCCCCAGTGCCAACCATGCCCATCCTCATCCCACCCCATCACCACTGCCAGCTCTTTCTCCCATCCCTCACCATCCCCTGGGCACTGTCCCTTCTTCCTGTCCCCAGCACCCCTCTGCTCTCCTAAGATCTCTCCATCAGTGTCTTCAGGGGGTGGGAGCTGAGGATGAGGCCTCATGTGCTTGTGCTTGGGGTCGCCACAGGTTTCTGGAAGGCCACCTGCCCCTCGACCTGCTCCAGCCCTCTCCTGGCCTTTGTCAACTCCAAGAGTGGGGACAATCAGGGTGTCAAGTTTCTTCGCAAGTTCAAGCAGTTCCTCAACCCAGCCCAAGTCTTTGATCTCATGAATGGTGGCCCACACCTGGGGTAAGTGCTGGCCTGGGTGCCATGAGCTGGCCCTGGTGGGGTCCTGGCACAGCCCCCAGCCCCTATCTACTGTCCCCACCCCAGGCTGCGCCTCTTCCAGAAGTTCTCCACCTTCCGGATCCTGGTGTGTGGGGGGGATGGCAGCGTGGGCTGGGTGCTTTCTGAGATTGACGCTCTTGGCCTCCACAAGCAAGTGAGCAGAAGTGCCTGGCATCACTGGCACAGTCTGGCACCATCCCCAGTGCCAGCACCCTCTGCAGCTGAGAGCCCCCCTGCATACCCTGGGGTGCTGCAAGCGATGGGCACAGCAGGGTTGAGGGTGTCACAAGTGCCCTTGGGGGCTGCTTTGAGCCCCCTGCCTCTTCCTTCCCCCACAGTGCCAGCTGGGTGTCCTGCCCCTGGGGACTGGCAATGACCTGGCACGGGTGCTGGGCTGGGGCAGCCTGTGTGATGATGACACTCAGCTGTTGCAGATCCTGGAGAAGCTGGAAAGGGCCACCACCAAGATGCTGGACCGGTGAGTGTGGCATGGGGCACACGCCTCTCTGTTCCCCCGGCCTTGGCACCTCTCTGGCAGCCAGTCCTTGTCCCCTGGCCATGCGTCCCCGTGCCAGGGTGGCAGGAGGTTGCATGCAGCCATGATCTCTGCTTGGCAGGTGGAGCGTGCTGACTTACGAGGCCCCCAAGCAATCCCCCCCGGCCCTGAAGGAGGAGGAGAATGGGGACTCCAACATCCAGGTGGGCACCACAGGGGACTGAGGGCTCGAGAGCAGGGAGGGCAGGCTGGGGTCAGGTTCCCATTCACCCCATCAGCCGATCTGGGGGCATGTGGGGTGGGATTGCACAGGGAGGGATCATGCCGGGGGTCCTTGGGGACTGGGGCTGTGAGGGTTGAGCTGTGCAATGAAGTGAGTCTGGCAGGTCTCAGCTTGGCACGTGCACTTGGGAGCAGACAGCAGGGTGAGGTGACATTGACTATATTGGACTCTTCTGTGTGTGCCCCTCAACACCTTCCCTTGGTTTTCCTCCAGCTGTGGCCAAGCATCCCCTCTGCCTGGCAGCATGGGCATGGCCACCCCTTGTGGGGTGGGTGGACGAGGCTGAGGAGAACTGTTCATCCCTGCTCCAGGGCTGGCTGGGCAAGGCTCCATCCTGGAGTGGGGCACCCATCAGGGTGTAACGGCTCCATCTGTCCTCCCCTGTCCCCATCCAGGCCCAGATCTCCCACTATGCCGACTCTGTTGCCTTCCACCTGGCCAAGATCCTAGAGTCAGACAAGCACTCGGTGGTGATCTCCTCTGCAAAGTAAGAAGGGGGCTGTCGATGGTGGTGCTGGTGCCCCACTGCTGCCTGGGACCATGTCCCCAAGGGTGCTGAGCCCCCCAGGCCAGGCTGTCCCCTGTTTGGGCACCAGTGACTGCTGGCTGTGCTAGTGCCTGGCAGATAATCCTGGCACTGCCCCTCAGGTGGAGAAGGTGTTTTCCCCAGCAGCCCCCCCTGGCTGGCAGCTGTGCCCAGCTGTCCACACCATGCCCCCTCCACCTGCTTGGCTTCTTCCCTTGTCAGGTTCCTCTGCGGCACTGTCAATGACTTTGTGGCTGAAGTTGGCCGGGCTTACAAGAGGGCAACGGAGAACAAGCAAGAGGCCGAGCTGATGGCGCGGAAGGTGGGTTGCAGGGGAGATTGAGGGCTGGGACTTGGTGGGTGGCACAGCCCTGGGCAGTGGAGTGGGTGGCAGAGTCTGCTCTGGTGACCCAAGACCTTGCTGTATGTGCATATCAGGGCATGCGGTGCTTGAGGTGCCCAGGCACTGAGGATGTACTGGCAAGCGTAGGGTGTCCAGGCAAAGATGAGGTGCCCTTGTGCTTGGGATGCACAGGCAAGTGCAGGATGCCCTGGCAAGCACCCAGCACTGGTGGGGGGCAGCAGCTTGTGCCAGGGTGCTGAGCGTGGTGGGTGTCCTGCAGTGTGCCATGCTGAATGAGAAGTTGGACTCACTGGTGCGGGAGCTGAATGAGGAAGCTCAGGCCATTGTGGTCCCGGAGGGAATGGCACACACCACCACTGCAGCCACCAAGGACCCAGAGAAGGGTGGCAGTTTCAACCCTAGCCCTGTGCCTCGCATCTTCAAATCCAAGGAGCAGCTCATGCTGCGGGCAAACAGCCTGAAGAAAGCCCTGCGGCAAATCATTGAGCAGGCGGAGAAAGGTGAGGGGGTAGCTTGGGCTGGCAGCTCATGTGGTGCTGCTGTAGCCTGGTATGGGCTGGTGCTGGACCTGTATTTGGTTTCCCGCTCTGAATCTTTGGGATGGCAGCAGTGATGGGTAATCCAAGGGCATGAGCCCTTCTCTGCTGCTTGGCCTGGCTGAGGGAGGTTCCCAAGGCAGGTCAGAGGTGCCACACTGGGCCCTGCCTGGCACAAGCTGACAAGGCTGACACATGGAGAGGGCATGGGCCATGGGGCTACAGAGACCCATTGTCATGCCCCTCCTGTATCCAGCTGTAGATGAGCAGAACAAGCAGACCCAAGCCTACCGCGTCAGTGTGGGCCCCAGCAGGAAGGACAGCTCAGAGGAGCTCAACAAGGAGGAGGAGAAGCTCAGTAAGATGGCATTGGGACACTTGGCTTTTTGGGGGTCGGGCATGGGATGAGCTGTGGGATGGGCTCAGGGTAAGAGCCAGTTCAGCAGGTGCCTCCTTTCTCCTTGGTCAGGCTCCCGGCAGGAGACAATGACCTCGGCCTCTTCCTCCATCATGCTGGACCGGCCAGACACCTTTGGCAACTTGCAGTTCCCTGAAGATCCCAGCACCCTGTGAGTCTGAAGTTATTCCCACCCCAGGGACCATGGCCCACCCTTGCTGCCCAGCACAGAGTGGGAGCAGAACTGGGACCACATTACCTCTTGGAGATGGCTGCTGGGGCATCCTCTGCTCACCAGTGTGGTATCCCTGGTGCCCAGCCTTCCCCGGCCTGGCAGTACCCCCATGTGCCTGGTGTAGGACTTCTTGCTGGCAGCCCCCTGCCCAGCACGGCCAGGTCCTGGGTATGCCATGGGTGTCCCACCATGCAGGCCATGAGGGCTCCAGTCATCCCTGCTGGCTTGGGTCAGGCTTACCAGTACCAGCCTTTCCAGGAGCTCATGCCACAGCTCCAGGGGGTTTTATATCCCATCCCTTCATGGCAACCCCATCATTGCCCATGTGCTGCTGCCTTCCAACCTGCCTGCCCTGTATGCTGCTTTCAGCCACTTCTTGGAGAAGTGCGTCATGAATAACTACTTTGGCATCGGCCTGGATGCAAAGATCTCCCTGGAGTTCAACAACAAACGGGATGAGCACCCCAAGAAGTGCAGGTTGGCTGAACCCCCACAGATTATCCCAGGAGAAACATGTAGCCCCTATGGCTTGCCAATGCCCTCACCAGGAGGGACTGTCTGGAGGGAGCCATGGGGTTGCCTTGAGGCTGCTGTGCCTGGCTTGGGACCCCTTTCTGTGGCAGGTTTTCCATCTGCACCCAGTGCTACAGTGCTGGGTTGAGCACCCCCGGGTGGGCAGGAGACTATAAACACACCTGGGAGGGATGATACTGCCCCTCTCACCTGTCCCGCTTCCCCCTGCAGCAGCCGCACCAAGAACATGATGTGGTATGGGGTGCTGGGCACAAAAGAGCTCCTGCAGCGCACCTACAAGAACCTGGAGCAGCGGGTGCAGCTGGAGGTATGGTGCTGGGGACAGGGCAGGGGGGCAGTGGCACAGTGGCCCCCCAGGCTTACCCCTCTCTTTCAGTGCGACGGGGTGCCGATCTCCCTGCCCAGCCTGCAGGGCATTGCTGTCCTCAACATCCCCAGCTATGCTGGGGGCATCAACTTCTGGGGAGGCACCAAGGAGGACAGTGTGAGTGCTGGCGCTCTGGGGAGGGGGGCACTTCGTCCTTCCCCCAGTCCCAGAGAAACCTAGGAGCCCTTGAGCAGGGGCCTGGGGTATCCCAACCTTGGGCATATGTGGGGGAAGAAAGCTGGGTCCCAAAACTAACCTGGTTGGGGGTTTGTGCTTGTACTGGACCTCTGCAGAACTTTGGGGCTCCATCCTTTGATGACAAGAAACTAGAGGTGGTGGCTGTCTTCGGAAGCATCCAGATGGCTGTGTCACGGGTCATCAACCTCCAGCACCATCGCATCGCACAGGTAGGGGCAAGGGACCCTGTGGGACCCAGTGCCAGAAAGTTGTTGAGGTACCCGGGGGGCTGGGGCAGCTCAGCTGAGCTTCTGGGCACTGACACGCAGCAGAGCAGCTGAAGGCAGTGAGGCAGTGCCAGCTGTGATGCCAGTGCTGGCCTGTCTGTCCCACAGTGCCGGGTGGTGAAAATCACCATCCGGGGAGATGAGGGCGTCCCCGTGCAGGTGGATGGAGAAGCCTGGATCCAGCCACCCGGCGTCATCAAGATCCAGCACAAGAACCGAGCCCAGATGCTGACACGGGACCGGGTGAGCTCAGGGTTTCAACAGCCCTCGCTGTGGGGCCTTGCTGGGGTACCAGGAGGGGTGACAGGCTGGGGGGGGGGGCATCTCTGTCCCCCACAGGCATTTGAAAGCACCCTGAAGTCCTGGGAGGACAAGCAGAAGGGGGAGAGCTACCGAGCAGCTGCCCGGCCCCGGCTCAGCTCCCAGCAGTCCATGGAGTACCTGACAGAGGAGGAGAGCAGCCTCCTGCATCAGGTCTCGCAGGTCACTGAGACTCTCATTGCCAGGTCAGGCTGGGAGATGGGTGTGTGTGCTGGGCACGGGAGCTTCATTGTGGCCTCCCAGCACCATGCTGCCCATCCAGCCCAGGGGAGGTCTGGCAGCTCCAGCCCCTCTTGCCCTCAGGATCCATGAGGCAGCCAAGGCTCATAAAGCTGTGGAGCAGGAGCTGGCACATGCTGTCAACACCAGCTCCCTGGCACTGAGTGAAGCCCTCTCCAACAAAGCTGCTGGCACCTCAGAGGTGAGCTAGGGCTGGGGGTACAAGGCAACCTTCACCCAGCTACCCCTGGGCCCTGCCACTTAAGGGGTTATCCCTCCACCCCCACAGTTTCTCAGCAGGAACGCAGCTGTGGAGGTGGTGCTGAGCATCAAGGAGCTGTATGTTGAGACCAGGACATTCCTGGAAGGGAAGGCGGTGAGTGGGGTCTGGAGAGCACCCCAAGCTCGCCTGTGAAAGGGCAGGTGCCCTCAGCTTGCACCTCTGGGGGTGGCAGCAGGGCTGGGGATGGTCCCTGTCCCCCACAGCTGGACTCGCCCCAGGAGGAGGAGGCACTGCATGGGCCCCTGAGCATGCTGGGCCAGGAGTTGCAGAGACTGCTGGACATCCACTGGCTGGGGCCCATTGCCCACCCTGCTGAGGAGGCGAGTGCCCAGGGACTGGGGCAGGGGAGCATAACCCATAGGGTAGCCCAGGGGGGCTGTAGCACCCCACTGAGCCTGGCTCCTCACAGGAATGCGCCAGCAGCGCAAACAAGGGCAGCTTCAAGCTTCGCCTCAACATCCCCAAGCCCCGGAAGGACAAGGACAAGGTGCAGAAGCAGAGGACCAACAGCACACTCCCAGGTAAAGTAGACAGCATGCCAGGGAGGGAGGCAGGTGCAGACCATGCTAGGAGGGACTCCCACCTGCTGACCTATCCCTTGGCCTCCTGTCCTGGGCATTCTGTGGAAGGACTCGGGGACAGATCTTGTCCTGGCTGTGTGGGGATGTCACCATCATCAACAGCTCCTCGGAGCTTAATTTTTCTACTAATGGGCAGGCAGAGCCCCCCCAGCCCTGTAACTCCACCACCACTGCAAGGGGGAGAATTGGGCTATGGTACAGCTTAGCCCCTCAGGTTAGTCCCTAGCCCAGGTCAGATGCTCCATCAGTATGCTAAAGAGAGGAGAAACCTCTTCATCCTGAGTCTACTGTGGCCTCTGGCCCCACCAGAGCTGGGGGTGGGGGGGGATGCTGGCTGCTGCTGCCACCACCACTGCTCAGGCATGCCTGCTGCTGCATCCAGCTGCCTCTGCTGAGGCCCAGTCCACCTCTGTGGTTTTCCTCCCTGCTAGCGGACAAGTGGGGCTCTGAGGAAGTCGCAGCTTGGCTGGAAGCACTCGGTTTAGGGGAGTACAGAGACATTTTTGTCCGGCATGACATCCAGGGCTCGGAGTTGATCTTGCTGGAGAGGAGAGACCTGAAGGTACAACTCCCCTTGTGCTCCCTGAGGTACCACCAGCCCTGGGAGCATGATGTCCTCCCTCCCAGCAAAGGCAGGTGCTGTCTCTGCACCTGGTCCTAGCCCTGCAGGGCTGAGCCTGGCCCCTTGCTTTGCTTGCAGAGGGGCTGGAAGCAGGGCTGGGGGGGGGGGGGGGCGGGCAACCCGGGGTGGAAGGCCCTGCCCGCCTGTCCCAAGCAGGCCCACCCGCACCCT